>JAIUJO010000357.1:227500-450000 GCA_023846275.1 Vanilla planifolia
AAGAAGATGATGATGATGATGATGACAACGAAGAAGAAAAAGAAAAAGGAGGAGGAGGAGAAGAAGAAGAGGAAAAAGAAGCAGTAGTTGAAGAGAAGAAGAAGACGATGATGATGATGAAAAAGTTGAAGTAGAAGAAGAAGAAGAAGAAGAAAAAGAATAATAATAATAATAATAAGAAAAGGGTCAAGAAGAAGAATAAGAATAAATGGAAGAAGAAGAAAAAGAAGAAGAAGTAGAAGCAGAAGAAGAAGAAGAAGAAAAAGGAGAAGAAGAAGTAGAAGAAGTAGAAGAAGAAGGAGAAGGAGAAGTAGAAGAAGAAGATGAAGTAGAAGAAAAGGAGAAGAAGAAGAAGAAGAAGAAGAAGAAGTAGATGTAGACAAAGAAGTAGAAGTAGAAGAAGAAGATGAAGAAGAAGAAGAAGAAGAAGAAAGAGAAGGAGGAGGAGGAGGAGGAGGAGGAGAAGAAAAAGAAGAGCAAGAATAAGAAGAGAAGAAGAAAAGAATGAAGAAGAAGAAAAAGAAGTGGAAGAAGAAGAAGAAGAAGGAGAAGAAGAAGGAGAACAAGAAGAAGAAAAGGATGATGAAGAAGAAGAAGAATAAGAAGAAGAAGAAGGAGAAGAAAAGGAAGAAGAAGAAGAAGAAGAAGAAGAAGAAGAATAATAAGAAGAAGAAGTAAAAGAAGAAGAAGAAGAAGAGGAAGAAGATGGAGAAGAACAAGAAGAAGTACAAGTAGAAGTATAAGAGGAAGAAGAAGAGTACGAAGAAGAAGAGGAAGAAGAAAAAGAAGAAAAAGAAGAAGCGGATGAAAAAGAAGAAGATGATGATGAAAAAGAAGAAGAAGAAGATGAAGAAGAGGAAGGAGAAGAAGAAATGGAAGAAGACAAGAAGAAGAAGGAGAAGAAGATGATGAAGAAAAAGAAAAAAAGAAGAAGAACAAGAAGAAGAAGAAGTAGAAGAATAAGTAGAAGAAGAAGAAGACGAAGATAAAGAACAAGAACAAGAAGATGAGGAGGAGGTGGAAGAAGTATAAGAAGAAGAAGTAGAAGATGAAGAAAAAGGAGAAGATCAAGTGGAAGAAGAAGAAGAAGGAGTAGAAGAAGTAGTAGAAGAAGAAGATGATGATGAAGAGGATTAGAAAGATCATGAAGAAGAAGAACAAGAAGAAGTCAAAGAAGAAGAAGAAAAAGAAGGAGAAGAAAGAAGTCAAGAATAAGAATTAGAAGAAGATGGAGAAGAAGAAGAAGAAGAAGAAGAAGAAGAAGTAGAAGAAGAAGAAGAAGAACAAAAGGTGGAAGAAGAAGAAGAAGAAGAAGAAGAAGAAGAAGAAGATGGAGAAGGAGAAAAGGGTGAAGAAGAAGGGGAAGAAGAAAAAGAGGAGGAGGAAGAAGAAGAAGTAGAAGAAGAAGAAGAAGAAGTAGAAGAAGAAGAAGAATTCTAAGAAGAAGAAGAAGAAGAAGAAGTTGAAGAAGAACTATAAGTAGAAGTGGCATAACAAGTAGAAGAAGAGGAATAAGTGGAAGAAGAAGAAGAAGAAGAAGAAGAAGAGGATGATGAAGAAAATGAAGAAAAGGATAATGACGAAGAAGAAGATGAATAAGAAGAAGAAGAAGAAGAATAAGAATAATAAGAAGAAGAAGAAAAAGAAGAAGAAGAAGAAGAGGAAGAAGAAGAGGAGAAAGAAGAAGAAGAAGAAGAAGAAGAAAAAGAAAAAGAAAAGGAGGAGGGGAAGTAGACGAAGAGGAAGAAGAAGAAGTAGAAGAAGAATTCGGAGTATAAGAAGAACAAGAACAAGAAGAAGAGGAGGATGAGGAGGAAAAAGAAGAAGAAGAAGAAGAAGATGAAGATGAAGAAGAAGTTGAACAAGAAGAAGAATTAGATGAAGAAGAAGAAGAAGAAGAAGAAGAAGAAGAAGAAGAAGAAGAAGAAGAAGAAAATGAAGGAGAAGAAGAATAAGAAGGAGAAGAAGAATAAGAAGAAGAAGAAGAAGAAGAAGAAGAAGAAAAAGAAGAAAAAGAAGAAGAAGATCAAGAAGAAGAAGAAGAAGAAGAACAAGAACAAGAAGAAGAAGAAGAAGAAGGAGAAGATGAAGAAGAGGAAGAAGAAGAAGAAGAAGAAGAAGAGGAAGAAGAAGAAGAAGAAGAAGATGTAGAGGAAGAAGAAGTAGAAGAGGAAGAGGAAGAAGAAGAAGTGGTTGAGGAAGAAGTTGAAGAAGAGGAAGAGGAAGAGGAAGAAGAAGAAGAAAAAGGAGAGGATGAAGAATTATAAGAGGAAGAAGTGGAAGAAGAGGAAGAAGTGGAAGAAGAGGACGAAAAGGAAGAAGTGGAAGAAGAAGACGAAGTGGAAGAAGAAGAAGAAGAGAAAGAAAAAGAAGACGAAGAAGAAGAAGAAGATGATGATGAAGAAGAAGAGGAAGAAGAAGAAGAAGAAGAAGAAGAGGAAGAATAGGAAGAAGAAGAAGAAGAACAACCACAACAACAAGGCGACGACGGTGAAGAAGAAGAAGAAGAAGAAGTTGACGAAGAGAGAAGAAGAGCAAGTAGAAGAAAGAAAGAAGAAGAAGAAGTTGAAGAAGAAAGAAGAAGAAGAAGAAGGAGAAGAAGAAGAAGAGAAGAAGAAGTAGAAGTAGAAGAAGAAGCAAAAGAAGAAGACATAGAAGGTGGAGGAGAAGAAGAAGAAGGAGAAGAATAAGAAGAAGAAGAAGTCGAAGAATAAGAAGAAGAAGAAGTAGTAGAAGAAGAAGAAGAAGAAGGATAAGAAGAAGAAGAAGGAGAAGAAGAATAAGCAGAAGCAAAAGGCAAAGAAGAAGAAGAAGAAGGAGAAGAAGAAGAAGCAGAAGGCGAAGAAGATGGAGAAGATGAAGGAGAAGTGGAAGGAGAAGAAGAAGAAGAAGAAGGAGAAGAAGAAGAAGAAAGAGAAGGAGAAGAAGAAGAAGATTGAGAAGGAGAAGAAGAAGAAGGAGGAGAAGAAGAAGAAGGAGATGAAGAAGGAGAAGAAGAAGAAGGAGAAGGAGAAGAGGAAGAAGGAGAAGGAGAAAGAGAAAAAGAGGAGGAAGAAGGAGAAGAAGAAGAAGAAGAAGAAGAAGGAGAAGAAGAAGAAGTAAGAGAAGAAGAAGAAGAAGAAGGAGAAGGAGAAGAAAGAGGAGGAGAAGAAGAAGGAGAAGAAGAAGGAGAAAAAAAAGAAAAAGAAGAAGGAGAAGAAGAAGAAGAAGGAGAAGAAGAAGAGGAAGAAGAAAAAGCAGAAGAAGGAGAAGAAGAAGAAGAAGAAGAAGAAGAAGAAGAAGGGGAAGAAGAAGCAGAAGAAGAAGGAGAAGACGACGAAGAAGAAGGTGAAGACGAAGAAGGAGGAGCAGAGGAAGAAGAAGAAGATGAAGAAGAAGAAGAAGAAGCAGAAGAAGAAGAAGAAGAAGAAGAAGAAGAAGAATAGGGAGAAGAAGAATAAGGAGAAGGAGAAGTAGAAGAGGAAGAAGGAGAAGAAGAAGAAGAAGATGAAGAAGAAGAAGAAGAGGAAGATGATGAAGAAGAAGAAGAATAGGAAGACTAATTTTATAATTAACACATTCGTCATCTCTTGCGATAACTCACACAAAGGAAGAGCAAATGCTCCCAAGTTGGTATACCATACACTACGTTTTGAAACATTGCTTCTCAACAATGGCATTCGACAAGGACAGCCCTCTTTGGTGGAGAATGAAAAGATCGAAATGAGTAATTTCCAAGTCTGTGCCAACAAGAGAGTAGGGACGATCGCACGTTCAACATCAATACGAAACACCACAGTTCCTACACTAGTGTATTGTGGCATGATAAAACTAATTTAATGGAACTACCCATCCGATAGATAAGCAAGAAACATATGAACTTCATCGAAAAGAAGGTTCGATCAAGTGACAAAGCCCTACTCATATAACGGTTAACCACACCAAGGGGTAGCCAAGCCATACGAAGAAGCACCACAAAAAACATCTCTTGGACAAAAATGGTCTCACGTCAATCCAATTCCATTAGCTCAAAGAGCCTCAATGATGTGCAAAAAAGAAGTGCAAAGGGTCTAATTAGGGATGAAGGCCTTGGCTAGCGCTCGCATGGCACAACATGCAATGCTTGGCACAACGTGTAATGGAAACAACCCACTGAACCGACATAAAGCCATGCATAAATTGCACCACTTGAAGATGGCACTTGAGCAACCTCTCGTTCTTGCATTGGCATTTCCAAGGTATGACAAGTCAAAAAAAAGTCGCACATTTTACAAACAAAATGCCACTGCATGAGGAAAGCCACAACATGCAATACCTCGAAGGGATTGAACACGGATGATAAGGACTTGTCCAAGCACTAAGGGCACCACAAAACCTTCACTGAGACAAATGCCCAAAGCAAAGGGGAAAGAGCTCCTCCACAATAACACACCACTTGGGCAGTAGCCCAACATGCTCAAATCCTAGCAAATATTGCACATCCATGCTGCAGGTACCCACAGAACTAAAAATCTCAAAAAGAGTTACTCTTTGTGGTCCAAACAAGTCTCTTGCATAGGTTGCTACTAAATGTGGGCGAGCATTGCATTGGCTTGCGTGTCACACCAGTAGTGTAGGGCTATTGGAACAACCAAGAATGCTTAAATAATTTGTGCACATCGAACCATCCACCTTCTGCTTTTGCACAGCAGCATTACATCATCCTGTCCTACCTATATACGGATTATTTATTACGATATTCTAAACCAGGAAAGATTACCAATAGGTAATCAAACTAATCCATGCACTAGGAGTACGTAGGGCAAAACATCTCATAAAAAGTTACACTTCTGGAGCCGAGATTTCACACGCTTGTGCAGCACCTGAGGGCGCTAGGACAGGACACCCACCGCGTGCGAGTAGGCATGCAACCATGCACACACAGTGCACTGGCACTACATATGATTAAACCATACCTCATATTGAACCTAAAATCATAGACTTTTCTACAAGCTGAACATCATTTAACATGCACGCATTTTGGTTGCCAATGAGTACGTGTGGATAGGCCCCCATATTGGCACAAACAGATGCCAACACGAGCGGGCAATGCAAGCTGCACCATTAAAGCTAGGAACTAGCTTACTACCTAAAATATTAAAACCCTTATGCGTAATGCACCATCCAACTTCGGATATTGCTGCATGCCACACGGCCTAGACCATTCCCATTTGCGGATTACATATTGCATCAACTCTACCAAGGAGGAAGGCAAGACTTCCAATAAGTAATCAGCTTAACCATGTGTCAGCAGCTCGTAGTAGTGAAAATACCCCAAAAAGGTTACAAATTTTGGCACCTACATGTCGTGCATGCAAGTTTTTTCTGAGAGCATCTAGATAAGCCCCAGTGCACAAGGGTAGGCAAGCCACTATTTGTGCATACAGTTGACTGGCACTACATGATTAAACCATACCAAAGATTGGAACAATAACCTTACACTACTCTATAGACCACACTATGTCTCACATTCCCACCTAATAAGTGTATATTTGTAAAAATTTCATTTCAAAAAATGGCAAGACTACCTAAGGTAATCACCTGATCCCATGGGCAATAGCCTGTAGAGCTAAAAATCCTGATAAAAGTTACAATTTTTTGAAGCCAAATGACACGGGTGAACATTGCACCTCAGCACATGTCGATAGGCCACCATGTCCAGGTGTGGTGCAGATGACTGCGTGTAGCACCACCAGTGCTCTACAAAGGATACAACCTTAAATGCATGAACTGTTGCACATGTTGCACCATCCATCTTTCACTTCGTTGTAGTCCACACTTTATCACTCTTTGCAACATGCGAATTATAAATTGTGACAAATCTATCAATGAATGAGGCAAGTTTACCAATAGGTACTCACCGTATCCCAATGGTAGTAGCCCGCTGAGCTAAAAATCTTGATAAAAATTACCCTTTTTTTAACCCAAATGATGCTGGCGCACATTGTACCTTAATAAATGTCGATAGGCCACACCGCATGTGTGCGATGCACATGCCTGTGCAGCACTACATGTGCTCTGTGAGGGATACACTGAAAAATGCGTAAACCGTTGCACATGTTGCACCATCCATCTTTCACTTTGTGATAGACCGCAAAGCGTGTGGATTGTATATTGCAACAAATCTGTGGACGAAAGAGGCAAGTCTACCAATAAGTAAATGTCATATCTCTACGACAGTAGCCTACAGGGCTAAAAATCTCAATAAAAGTTACACATTTCTTCCACCAAATGATGTGGGTGCACGTTGCACCTCAACACGCACAGATAGGTCACACCGCTCATATGCAGTGCACATGCTTGCTTTCAACACTGCCAATTCCCTACTAAGGATACAACAAAAAATAGGTAAACCGTTGCACATGTTGCACCATCCATCTTTCACTTCGCTGCAGGCCGCAAAGCATCACACATTCTCATATGATGTCTATATATTGTGACAAATCTATTGACGAATAAGGAAAGTCTACCAATAGGTAACGTCGTAACTCAGCGACAGCATCCTGTAGAGCTAAAAATCTCGACAGATGTTACACTTTTTTCCACTGCCAAAAGACGTGGGAACACATTGCACCTTAGCCTACGATGATAGGCCACTATGCATGCATGTGGTGCACAGGCCTATGTGATGGACCATCTGTGCTCTACGAAGGATACAACCCAAAATGCCTAAACCATTGCAAATGTTGCATCATCCATCTTTTATGTTGCTGTCGGTCGCATGGCATCACATATGCCCACTTGTGGATTGTATATTACAACATTTCTTTAGAAGAATGAGGCAAGTTTACCAATAGGAAATTGTTGTATCTCGTCGACAGCAGCCTGCAGAGCTAAAAATCCCAATAAAAGTTACACTTTTTGTAGCCAAATGATACGGGCATACATTACCCCTGAGCACGTGCAAACAAACCATCGTGCGCGTTCGTTGTGCACATGCCTGCTTGCAGCACCGTCAGTGCACTAGCACTATGTGATTAAACCATATATAAGAATATAACAACAATCTTACACTAGTCAAGAGGCCGCACTGCATCCCATATTCCTACCAACGAAGTGTATATTTGCAAAACTTCCATCACGAAAGATGGCAAGGCTCCCTATAGTAATCACCCAATCAATGGGGCGGTAGCCCATAGATCTAAAAATTTAGATAAAAGTTACATTTTCTGAGGCCAAATTATTCAGGCGCATGTTGCACCATAAGTGCACTACGAAGGATACAACCCAAATCACTTAAACCATTTGCAAAACAATCAATCTTTCACTTCACTGTGGGCCACACAACGTCACACATTCCCACTTTCAGATTGTATATTGCTACAAATCTGTTGATGAATAAGGAAAGTCTACCAATAGGTTATTGTCGTATCCCTGTGGCAGCAGCCTATAGGCTAAAACTCTTGATAAAAGTTACACTTTTTTGCAGCCAAATGATGTTGGTGCACGTTGCGCCTGAGCGCACATAGATAGGCCACCGTGTGATCGCATGCTGTGCATGCCTATGCGTAGCACCATCTATGCCTTATCACTAGGTGATTAAACCATACCAAAGATTGGAACAACAATCTTCTACAAGTCTACTACCACATTGCATCCCACATTTGCACCTGTGAAGTGTATATTTGCAAAAACTCCATCACGAAAGAAGACAAGGCTATCTATTGTTATTTGCCCGATCCCTAGGATAGCAGCCATCATAGCTAAAAATCCTAATAAAAGTTACACTTTTTTGAAGCCAAATGATGCAGGAACATGCTGCACCTTTGCAAACCAATAGGCAACCAGGTGCACGTGGTGCACATACGTGCACGAAGCACTAGTGATGCTATGTGAATTGGATATAACGAATTGTATATTACAAAGTGAGGCATAAGCCTTGCATGAGGTAGAGCCACTAACGAGAACATTGCAAAGCCATTTGCACAATACTCACACAAAAGTATTTGACCAAAGTATCGTAACAAGTGTCAAAATAAATCGAGCTATGTCGAGCAGGCTCGTATTTTTGCTCATTAAAAACTCCTATGACTTCAATCCTTCATAAGAGCGAGGGGTCGAATCTATTGGAACATTAGGTTGGATCTCAGTGGATCGTGGCAATAATGCCACTCAGCCACTTACAATGTCCTGTCACAAATTTAAGTAATCTATAAAGGATTCTACACATCATTCATTCTTAACTATCATTTTTTGCATTGCCCGTGCTATCCAACTTTCTATGACACTAGACTAGCCCACGGTCTTGGGCCCTTGGGGTGCCAAGCCCCAACTACAAGTCAACAGGCGAACGATAGGCCTAAGCAAAGCATCTTAGGATGGATTCTGACTTAGAGGCATGCAGTCTTCATTCTACACATGATAGCTTCATGCCACTAGCTTTTCAACCAAGCACAATGACCAATTGTGTGAATCAATTGTTTCTTTTGTATTAGGTCGAATTACTATCAAGACACATACATCAATAAGGTAAAACTAACCTGTCTCAAGATGGTCTAAGCCCACCTCATGTTCCTTATTGGTAGGTGAACAATCCAACACTTGTTGTGAATTCTACTTCATAATGATAGGAAGAGCCGACATCAAAGGATTAAAAAGCAATGTTGCTATGAACGCTTGACTGCCACAAGCCAGTTATCACTATTGTAACTTTTCTGACACCTTTAGCTTCAAATTCTGAAAGCCTAAATGATAGATAGGCCATGCTTTCATGATTCATATTCGTACCAAAAATCAGAATCAAACAATCTTTTACACTTATGTTCCATACGAGATTTCTATTCTTATTGAGCTCATCTTAGGGCACCTGCTTTATCTTCTAACACATCTGCCGCCCCAACCAAACTCCCCACCTGACAATGTCTTCCACCCAGATTAACTTGTTGATGTGAGACTTCGAACCAAAAGGAGAGGTTGGGCCCCACCTCCATGTCACAAAATAAGTAAAATAACATTAAAAGTAATGGTATTTTAATTTTGTCAGCATGCCAACTCCCACTTATGCTACGCTTCTCAAGTCATTTCACAAAGTTGGACTACAGCTAAGCTCTACAGGGTCTTCTTTCCCCATTGATTATGCCAAGCCCATTCCCTTGGCTGTGGTTTCACTGGATAATAGATAAGAACAATGGGAATCTCGTTAATCCAATCATGTGAGTCACTAATTAGATGATGAGGTATTTGGCTGCCTTAAGAGAGTCATAGTTACTACCACCATTTACGTGCACTTGGTTGAATTTCCTCACATTGACATTCAGAGCACTGGACAGAAATCACATTGTGTGAGCATCCTTGAGACCCATCGCAATGCTTTGTTTTAATTAAACAATTAGATTCTCCATGTCCGTACTAGTCTGAGTCAATTGTTCGATGCCCGAGGAAGGCCCCTGTAGGGGCCTCTCCCAATTCATCCCCAACCGACATGTGTCGAGCTGCTCTTGCCACACAAGTAGCTTTAGCAGTCCACTAATAGCCAATGGGTTTTGGATTGGGACCCCTGAGCCCAACCCTTAGAGCTAATCCTTTTCCTATAGTTACATGTCCATTTTGCTAACTTCCATTACCAACATTACTCTATTGACCAGAAGCTGTTCACCTTCGAGACCTGATGCGGTTATGAGTACGATCGGGCATTGAAGGAACTCGATAATCCGAATTTTCAAGGGTTGTTAGGGGTGCATTAGACACTACTCAACATGCACTACTCTTCGAACTGCTTGGCCCTACCTTTGGTTGAGCCGTTTCCAGGGCCGATAGGCTATTAAGTAGAAAAGATAACTCTTTCCAAGGCCCCCATAGATGTCTCCAGACAACTTGACGTTACCATCGACAAACACATCCCGACTTGAGAACTTTAACTCGTTTCCCTTTCGAAGCTTGTGCAAAACAGCACTCTTTGATGAGTTTCCCGCATCTCTTAGGATCAACTAAACAATATACAAGTACCGTTCACATGGAACCTTTCTCCCCTTCAGCTTTCAAAGTTCTCATTTGAATATTTGCTACTACTACAAAGATCTACACCAACGAACGCTCTACATGGGCTCATGCTCCACGTTTTGTAGCGACCATTGCACCCTCCTAGTTGGAGACTTGCATTGCTCTGATGGCTAGGTGTGGGTCGCACGGTTAATCGCCATCCATTTTTAGGACTAGTTGATTCAACAGGTGAGTCGTTATACACTCCTAAGTGGATTTCAACTTCCATGACCACTGTCCTGCTGTCTTAATTGACCAACACCCTTTGTGGGCTCTAGATTAGTGCACAGTTGGACACTATAACCTAGCTTTCGGTTCATCCCGTTTCGCCACTTTTGCTTACCAAAAATGACCCACTTGGAGCCTAGATTCCTTGGCTCAACTCATCAAAGTAGCCAAGCCATCCTACTGATTTAAAGTTTGAAAAGAGGTTGATCGCATTGTGCCCCCGATGCCTCTAATCATTGGCTTTACCAAATAGAACTCTGACTATGGCTCCAACTACACTGAGGGAAACATCAAAGGAAACCAGCTACTAGATTATTCCAATAGTCTTTTGCCCCTGCATCCATACCAGACAAACTATTTACATGTCAATATCACTGTTGGCCTCCACCAGAGTTTCCTCTGGCTTCACCCCGCTCAGGCATAATTCACCATCTTTTGGGTCCCGTTAGGCATGCTCTCACTCGAAGCCCTTCACAGAATGTCTGGGTCGATTGGTGGCTCACACCTATAATGAGGATCCCACCAATCAGCTTCCTTGCACCTTCTGAGCTTCCTTACCCATCGACTCACAAGCACGTCAAATTCCTTGGTCTGTGTTTCAGGATGGGTCAGATGGGGAGCCAACTGGCCATCTCCCATGCATGCGGTACTGCCATGGCATGCCATGATGGTGCAACCAATGTGATTTACCACCATGATGATTTCTCTTCGAGTGACATCCACCCGGGTTTAATAGCCACGATGGCCCTAGACTGTCTGCTCCTTGAGCCGTGCAACAAATCATCATTCTATGTTCTTCATCCAACCAAGGTGCATCGTCAGCCCTTATTTACTTCCCTCTTAACAATTTCAAGCACTCTTTGACTCTTTTTTCAATGTCATTTTCATCTTTACCTCATGATAGTTGTTCGTTATCAGTCTTGTGAAACGATTTAGCCTTGGTTGGAATTTACCAACCAATTTAGGCTACATTCTCAAACAACCTGACTCGTAGGCAGTGCCTTGTGTAGCAGTAAGGTACAAGACAAATAGGGCTCTCGCCCTCCATGGCACCCCTTTCTAGGGGACTTGATCCTGATTCATCACATAGGAGGTCTCTCTTGACTACAATTTAGGCTTCAGATGACCTGATTTCCAAACTGGGTTCTTCCCATTTTGCTCTCTTCGTTACTAAGAGAATCCTTGTAAGTTCCTTCTCCTCTGCTAATTTATATGCTTAAACTCAGTCGGTAGCCTCACCTAACATGGGGTCACAATTCCACACCATGGAGCATGGAGTTGGATCTGTGAGGCGCATCTCTTCATCGCCCTGCAACATCGATTCTTCCTGGCCCACACTATGACAGTTAGTGGCATCCACCTTTGATCATGTTGACAATCGACCATCACGTAACAGTTCAACATGGCATGCAATAACACGAGGTGCCATCAATCACCTCCAAACTGGGGCACGGGACCCAAACCAATGATTCCAGACTTTTGCAAGGAGCGACAAGTCGCATTGCACCCATGTGGGTGTGCCCTTGGCTTGCATCCTCGGGCACAACTTGCATTTTAAAAATGGATGGTTTATAGGATTCTACAATTCATAACATGTATTGTATTTTACTGCATTCTTTATCGATGCAAGAGCCAAGATATCCATTACCGAGAGTCATTCAACATCCGATTGCCAAGCCTCACTAGACTTGATAATGCAAAGCATACTCCTCTGCTGCCTTAACATTTGCTCTCCCTTGGCGCCTGACCATGCCCACAAGCTGTTGTTTATCCCCCATAGCATCGAGCTCCATGTGAAAGCAAAGGCACATGCTTTGAAAAAGTGCAACATCAAACAACCTTCACACACCCACATGTTGGATTGATCGCTCCATCATTCATACCCCTCATTAATGATCCTTTAGAAGGTTCACCTATAGAAACCTTATTACAACTTGTTCTTCCTCTAAATGACAAGGTTCGGTGGACTTCTTGATGTGTCACGCACCACAAAATACCAACATCACAGCCTTTTGAGCACTTCACTGTACCATTCAATCAATAGGAATGACATGTGATGTGTACAAAGGGCAGGGACATAGTCAACATGAGCTGATGACTCATACTTACAAAGAATTCCTTTTTGAAGACCAATAATTGCAATGATCTATCCGCATCATGATGAAATTTTCATAAGATTTCCTAGGCCTTTTGACGAAGGTAATGGACTCGTTGAATACATCATTGTAGCGTCTGTGTAGCCCAGAACATCTGAGAGCATCATAGACTTATTATTGCCTCAAACTCCCATGGCCTAAGCAGTCATAGTCCCTCTAAGAAGCTAGCCATAGGCCTTGCACCCCACATAGCTAGTTAACAAGCTGAGGTCTCATTCATTAACATAATTAACTAGACAAATCACTCCACCAACTAAGAATGGCCATGCATCACCACCCATAGAATCAAGAAAGAGCTCTCAATCTATCAATCCTTGCTATGTCTGGACGAGATAAGCTTCCTTATGTTGAGTAAAAGTAAGCTTTAGACTCCACTCTTAGTTGTGCCCTTTTGTTAATTCCTTTAAGTTTTAGCCTTGCAACCATATTATCAATAGAACCAAAAGACTTCATGAGGGTTTTGTGAGATTTTGCGATGGTTTCACATTGTTGCACAGAAGGAAGGCCGAAGGTGTGGAGGGTGTAAAAGAAGCTGTGCACGGGTGCTCAAGCAGCCTCTTGCTATGCGGGCAGTGGTGTTCCAGAACGCACACAATTGGTCATGATGCAGGAGCTTCTATAGTGTGCAAGTGCCAGTGATTTCAAATTTGGCATTGAAGAAGATTTTGTGGAGGAAGGCCAACAATATGACAGATGCGAGAGCTCGCATGGCTTCTACTGCACATGCACACAGGGGTTTGGGGTCACGTACAATGGTGCAAACGTCTACTACTTCAATTGGCACTGAAGATGATTTAGTGGTATACAGGAGGACGGGTGGTGACATAAATAGCATGATGTGTAGAGCGAAGCATGATGCATGATATAATTGCAAGTACACAAGGCACGCAATCTACATTTAACACATTTTAACGAATTCACTAGCCAGAGTGGTACTAAGCATAATTGAAACTGTGTCTTTTGAGTGCATGCATAACACATCTTGGGTTCTGTGAGTTTCTTTTTGTGATTGGGGTAGCATCTCATGCATCAATTTCTTCAGTACTCTATTAATCAATTGAACAAAATTTCAATTACCAAGGTCAATTCTAAACCTGGAACTTTAAAATTTCATATAGCTAAACTCTTGACTTTTCCTTGTTGCTGTTGGTTGAAGTAGTTGAATTAATTGCTACAAGTGCTATACTATGCATTTACTTTGTAATTACTTGTTGTGCTTTGGAAGTGCTAGAAAATAATTGCACAGGTTGTTTTGGTTTAGATAACTATTGGCTAAAATAATTCCTGGAAGAGTTGTTTGAAATAATTATTGTAATTGCTTTGCTGTGTGGTTAATTTTTTCTTGGAAGTGCTACAAGTGTAGGTTATGGTTGGCACTAAAACAAAGAAGAGCAAAAAAAGGGAAATAGTTTTGAACATGTGTCTCCCACACATAATGAGTTACTGGTTAGGGAATGCAACTATATTGTAAACTCAACAAACAAAGAAGTTGTACTAGCTATCCCTATAAATGAGTATGAGGTGGAAGTGGAATTGAATGATAGTGAAACATTAGCAGACTCAGTATCTACTGAGAGTGGCACAGGTGTGCGATCTATAAGACAGATGGAGGAAACCAACTCCTACTTGGTGTTGGATGGAAAGGCAGACATTGCACTATTCATAATAGGTGACAATATGGATAATGATAACTTTGTGAATAAGGGAGCACCAAGGCAGAGGAACACAAAAAATCATTCCATTGAGGACTAGAATAAAGAAGGTTAGGACAATGTGATGCAAGAATGGGAATATGGTGAGGTTGGTAAACAAGACATTCCCAGCAAACTAAGCTTCAAGGACATGCTGACTACTAGAAGGAACTCAAATGTAGGATATACAACAACCACTAAGTGGCCTCCTTATATAGATGTTATGAAGGTTTTTATCAAGATGATGGATTACATAGTACAGGATGAGATTATTATGTTAGATTTGGCATGTGGCATATGCAAGGAGTTTTATCAGTTTGATCTGATGGGGAGAGTCTATGGTAGTTGCCTCCCTTTCTGCATTATTGTGAGGCTTTTACAGCATAAGTAGAGGCATTTCAAGAATTTTAGAATATTGGATCTATCATTAGGTTGATTTTGCCTTCATTTTGATTCAATTAAGGACAAGAATGTGGTGTGGCTTGGGGGACCTTGTCAGGTAGTAGGACATGCTATGGGGCTGGATGCATGGACCGTGAGTTTAGGCTGAGTGTCATGACTATGACGTGTGCCCCGATGTGGGATAGATTTCCCTCACTTCCATTGCTATACTTGGATATAGAGAATATTTTACACATTACCAAACCTATTGGAGAACCAATTTTACTGGATGGTAGGACTGCTCATTTGTAGCGATCTTCACATTTGAGGGTTTGTGTGAGGATGGACCTTTCGAAACCTTTGAAGCTGGGTCTTTGGCTGAGTGGTCTATTGGGGAAAACATTCCAATCATTTGAGTATGAGGTCCTTCCTCGTATGTGTTACACTTGTGGCCATGTTAGCCATTACACAGACCAATGCCTCACTATTAGGAAACAAGTTTATTTGATAGGGAATTTGTAGGGGAATGCAATAGGTGGGAAAGAGGAGACTAAAAAAATAATGAAAAGATGTCATGAACATCCACAATAAAGAATTCAGTAGGATCATAACAAGGAAGCATGGAAAGGGCTAGGCCCTTAGATGCTAGTGTAATCAAGAAGAAGGAGGCATGCCATGCCTATGTAAAGGAGATGACAGTAAGATGGTGATACGATTAGGGGAGTTTCAAGCCAAGTGGTTGTACAAAACCAAATGGAGAGAGAGGGGAACCTCTCAGCTACAGTTCGTGGGCTGCAAGATTGTAGTGAAATGTCCTTGCTGATGATTTATAGAGGTGCAAGCTATAGTGAGAGGTGCAGGGATTACATTCATGATTCTAAGTAAGGTGTTTGGTGTGAATGCTTTGGGCCGAATTTTGTGGATGCTCTCTTTTGTTTCTAGTTTACTTTTAGACAAGCTTATTACTGTAGTAAAAGGCCTTGTAATCCTTCATGGAATAATGCTTTGACACAAAATGGGTAGTGGGCTAAGTGGGATCCAACAGGGTGCTAGAACTGAAGGTGAGAGACTTGCTAGAAATGAATAGAGTTACTTGGCAAAGTGTTGTTGCTTCTTTCAATTGGGTGTGGCATGTGAGGAAAAAGGAAATAAATAGGGATGCAGCATTGCGATGCAGTTATACTAAATACAAAAATAAAATTAAGGTTGGCATGGGGAGGGCAATGCAGGAGGGCCAATAACTAGAGATGAAGTTGTTACTGAAGGATTACTGGTGTAGTGGAATATCGAAAGTTGTAGGAAATTTGGATGCTGTTATGAATTCCTTAAGCCATGTTGGCATTCTATAAGGAGGTAGATTGCTGTTAATTAGGTGTTGGAGATGTACTTGGTGGCGTATTACGTGTTGAAGAAATATGAGGATGTAGGATGTAGTTTTTGGTGGAGACATGTTGTTGCTAAAATGGTGTTGGTGGAGCTTAATGTGGTAGGGAACTTACTGTATGGTGACTAAAAAATGTGGTATGTGCAAGGGGGTTCCTTGGCAACATTGTTCTTTGAAGTAAAATGGCCGAAGCCTACAAGTTGCACTCCCTAAGGGGGCTCATACACAAAATCAGAAAACAAAATGTTTTTAAAAGCCAAGGGGAGGGGCATACCCCAGTCCCATACAAAATGTGAATGCTCAGAAATAACAAAATTTGCCACCCAGTCAGCAGCTGCATTTGCTTCTCGCCTGCAATGTGAGATGCGAAATGACGGGAAGGTCTTCATCAACTCCGCCAAGCCCCTTCCGTTAGGCCTTTTAGTGGACGATGTGGACTGAAGAAGACTTATGACAGTTTGTAACGAATCACTTTCAAGCCAAATGGCAAGCTTGCCTTGGAGCCATTGATGTGCAATTTGCAGAGCCTTAATTGCTGCAAAATATTCAGCTGCAAAGGAATTTGATACATGAATAAAATTACCAATCACCTTGACTGGTCTGCCATCCTCATCCCTGAAAATAATACCAACAGCAGCACTGTCATCCTTCTTCCAAGCCGCATCAAAATTGATGTTGTAGCTCTACTATAGTAGCTAATATAATCAAAATTGATGTTGTAGAAAATGCAATATAAATTTGCTGCAGCAACAAATGTAATTGCTACAACAGCAATTACGTTTGTAGCAACAATTTTCACTGTTGCTGCGGGTTCCCCTCAGTACTACTGGATGCGTGTGAATTTATTATGTGGATGGTTGCTTGTTTGGTACTTGGATTCCTCATCTAAGGTGACGTTGCTACTGGAGGATTACTATGGGCAAGGTGATGTTATGAATTTGGCTACTGTTATGAATTCCTTAAGCCATGCTGGCATTTTATTGGAAGCTAGTACACTGCTAACGAGGTTCTGGAGCTGTGCTTGGTGGCATATCATGTGTAGTAAGAATACGAGGATGTAGAATGCAATTTTGTGTGGAGAAATGCTATTGCGGAAATGGTGCACATGGAGTTTCTTGTGGTAGGGAATCTACTGTATGTAGACAAAAAAAGGCTAGATGTAAGGATGAATGGGAACACTACAGATGGGAAGCTAGAGGGAATTATAAAATCAAATGGAAGTTCCAAGAGAGAAGACAAGCTATGGGGTTTCCTTGTTGTTGGTGTATGGTCTGAGTATGAACGATAAAACTCCTTGAAATGCTAAGATGGATTGGCTACACAATACTAGGTATAGTGTGTTGAGGTATCTATCTACAACTTGTTAAAATGCTTTGTTGGGAGTAGGAATTGGATGTATACATCATTTGCAAGTGCTATCAATATGTTGGAAGGCCAGGTGCTGTTGGGTGGAGATTCTTCATGTTGTTATGCTTTATTTTAACAAAAAAATAATTAAGTTTATGGCATGGAATATTCAAGGAATAAAGGAAGAAATTGAGGGGTTACCTACAATAGTTTGTAAGAACATAGGGTATTACAGTAGTGGCTCTTATTGAAACGAGGGTGGAGAAATTCATTTGGAAAGATGTGAATTTGCTGCTTGGTAGAGATTGGGAGTTCATAGTGCAACCGTTAGCTAGATTGTTTGGTGGGATTGTGGTTCTATGGAGGAGTTGGGTAAACTTCAAAGTCATGAAGATTTCATCATAGGTGCTTGTAGTGCAGGCAAGAGTGGGGGAGGAATGGCTAATAAAATGTTGTGTAGTGTATGCTTCCAAGGAGCCTATCAAGAGGAATGTTGTATAGTATAACATGAGGAAGGAGGCTACAGGTGAGGGACCCATGATTATGGTGAGGGACTTCAATGTTATTATGTCATCGGAGTAGAAAAGAGGAGGGAAGAGGTTTAGGAGTTGGTAGGGGCAACAAGATTTTTCTAAAATAATACAAGAATTGGAGTTGATTGACTTGGGATATATGGGCAATAGATACACTCGGTGCAATGGGAAAGAAGAAGATGCTCGAATATTAGAGAGGCTGGATAGAGTGCTATTGAATCTCCAGGGAAAACCAAACTTTTCCACAACTACAACTACATATTTGTCATGCATTGGGTCAGATCATTGCCCATTACTTATTAAGTTGTGGACATGTCAGGGGATGGCTACTAAAAAGGAAATCAATTTGAGAGTGCTTGACTAGCTTTTTCTCAAACTATTGAGATTGTATAGAGTGTGTGGAATAGATCAGTAAGAGGGAATCCCATGGAGAGGCTCTCTACAAAATTCTACAGATCTCTAGCTACTTTGAGCAAGTAGAGCAAGTATGAGATGGACAATCTCATAGACAGGAATGGTGTACTTGAAAAGAAAATCCAAGATCTACAACTCAAAGAATATGAGGTGGGTCTTAATGATCAGGAAACTATCCAACTTGGACATGTCATTTCTTCTTTTCATAGGGTGAGTGCACTTCAGTAGAGATGGGGGTGGCAATGTGAAAAGGTCTAACAGGCTCAACTGGGTGATTATAGTACTAGTTTCTTCTAGGCTATTATGACTTTGAGGTGGAGGGATAAGCATATTCTGTAGTTAAATGATGATAAGGGAGAAGTGGTTAGTTCCATAGAAAAAATAAAAAGCTTGTTGGTTAACCATTTTGAGTCAAAGTGGTGCAATACTAATGTCAACTATCCTCTACTGTAATACCAACCTTACATATGCATTGGAGTGGAATAGGAAGGAATGTTAGCCATGCAGACTATCGAGGAAGAAGTCATCAGAGCTATTAGATCTATGAGGAAGAACAAAGCACCAAGGTTGGATGGGGTTACTACAGAGTTCATACAGGGGTATTGGGAGATTACTCAGGAGGATATTATTAGAGTTGTGCTATAATTTTTTCGTGACAAATGGATGCCAACAGCTTAGAGGGACACACTTATTTTACTAATTCAAAAAGTGCAGAGTACAGAGAAATCAAAATAGTCTAGGATCATAATTTTGTTCAGTGTTATATATAAAATAGTGGTGAGGATCTTGGTGGCATGGCTAAAGTTGGTTATACCTAGAATAATTGTGAAGGAACAAGATGCTTTTTTACCGTGTAGATCTATCTCAAATAATATTTTTATTTCTCAAGAAATGACAACTAGGATGGACTCTTTGATCTTCAAAGAGGGTCTTAAGGCAATTAAAGTAGATATGGAACAAGCATATGATAAGGTGAGATGGATATTTGTTATTGATATGATGACTTTTTTGGGCTTCCCAGCATTATGGTGTGAGTGGGGTGAGTGCATGTATCTCAGCACTAAGGTTTTGGATGTTATTGAAAGGGATCAGAATCCTATGGATTGAGGCCAAGAGAGGACTAAGGCAAGGATGCTCATTATCACCATATCTATTCACCATTACATCTGAATTTCTATTTGGGCTTATGAGGAAGTATGAAGCTATGGCATTGGTGAGATTTTAGTGTGGGCCAACTTCTCCAATCATTTCACATTTGTTATATGCTAATGATGTCCTGCTATATTCTCCAGCTAGATATGCTGTTTTTAGGTCAGTAAGATAGATTATGGAGGAATACGAGAAGTAATTTGGGAAGATGGTTAATTTTGATATAACAAGAATCTATTTTAGTAAGGGGATGATAGGAAAGAGAAGGAAGATGGTGGCTCATAAAGTTCATATGATCCAGGAAAAAAATCTTACTTAATACCTATTTTAGCAAAGTTTCTAAACAAGGGAGACTTTAACTTTCTCAATTAAAGAGTGGAAGAGCAAGTTGCAAAATAGAGAATCAGGCCTCTTTCCTTAGTAGATACTTACGGTGTGGTGCCAATGAAGGACATGTAATGCATTATACTGACCAAAGTATTATCACTGTACCTAAGGAGGAGTGAGGATTGGGTATCTATGATCTTAGTTTTTAGTAATGGGCCTTGATTATGATGTAATGTAGGAGGATCTTTGGTAAGAGAGGATTGTGTGTGGGTGGAGGTGATGAGGAGTAAATGTTTGGTGGGAGAAAAGATGGGGGGTGATCCATGGGGGCCGTCTTAGTCATGCATACTCATTAAGGAGGTAATGTCATGGGCTATTCAAAACTTTGTGTGGAGAATTAGAGAAGGTAGGGATGTACCTTTTGCTGAGGATAATTGGCTGGGGTCTCTTTCAATCAAGTGGTGGCCTACTTACATTAATATAAAGGTAGAATGGTCGTATTTTTTGGGGAATGGATTATTGAACATGGGAAATAGGATATGTGCAATGCTAAAGCTTGGGCGAGTGAATTATCTCTTGACAGGGTACTACATCTTCATTGAGCATTGGATGGAAGCAAGGAACAGTTATTACAAGTACAAACTAAGTCCATGGAGGTGCATAATGCTAAGCTCTACTCAACAATAGTTCATGTTGGAATTCTGGAAAATTCTGGAAGTTCACACCCTATTATAATTAATTATAGTTGGATTTGGAAGCTTAAGGTGCTATCCAAGGTGAAGATTTTCATTTAAAGATTGGTTAAAAATTGTATTCCTACAACTAAATGGCTTTTTAAGAGGAGAATGGTGGAGTGTGATAGCTGTTGTGTGAATACTGGAAGGCGAGAGAGGTTTGGAATGTGCAGAACAAGAAGGATGCTGCTGTTGCTCTCGTTCCAAGTAGCAGTAATATTATATTACAGAATATATATAGTTTCTTGGAGGCAAATGATTTTAAGTGTGGGGAAGACCGTCAGTGCGGCAGGTGTATAGGAAGTTGGGTGCGGGTGCTTGCATGGGTGCTCACTGCTCACGAGAGGGGGTTCTAGAATGCACTCAGTTGGGATCAATAAAGGTGCAAATGTCAAGAATCACAGTATGCTGAGGCGGACGAAGTGACAGGGCGGCGGGTGTGAAGGAATTAGGGCTCGAGTGCCTGTGTGGTTCCTACTGTGCATGCACACTGGTTTAAGGATGACATTACGAAGGCACTAATGCCCACGACTTCAAACATGGTGCTTAAGTACATTTATTGGAGGAAGTTTGGCAATGTGCTGGGTGGTCGTGTAGCTCATACTGCGCACATGTGCAGTGTTTTAAATTGGCATTAAAGGGGAAGCACGCACAAAGGTTCGAACATTTGCAACTTCAAATTGGTGCTAAACATGATCGAGGTGTATACAATAACTAGCGTGGTGATGTTAAAAGCGTGGCATGTAAAGCAAAGCGCATGACGTGTGGAGCGAAGCATAGTGCACGATGCGCATCCACACGTGTAAGATATTTAATCTTGAATTAATACATTTTGACACATTTTGCTGAGTGGAGCGATGCAATTAGACTACAAATTGTGTGTTTCGACTGCACGCAAGACTCATTTTTGGCACTGTGAGGTCTGGTGAGTGCTTTGTGTGGCTTCTCATGCAAAAATTTCTACAGTACTCTTCTATATCAATTGAGAAAAATTTCACTTGTCATGGTCAATTCTAAACCTTGAAATTTGAAATTTCATATAGCTATATTTTCTAGATTACTTTGTGCTGCTGTTGGAAGTGGTTATATTAATTACTACAAGTGTTGTGTTAAGCAATTTCTTTGCAATTGCTATGCTGTGTGTTGTGCTGGAACTATTGGAAAATAATTACACAGATTATGTTGGCTGAAATAATTACTAGTTGAAATAATCACTAGAAGTGCTTGTTGAAACAATTGCTGTAATTACTTTGTCTTGTTGCTTTTATTGTACTGGAATTATTGGAAGTGTAGAGTGATACCTATAATATGGCTAACACCTAATCAAAGAAGAGTAGCAAGAAAGGGAAAAGTTGTGAACTTGTGTCCCTTACATGTAATGAATTGCTTGTTGGGGAATTTAGTTATATTATAAACTCAGCAAACAGGGAAGCCATATTGGCAGTTTCTGCAACTGATGGTGAGGTGAGAGTAGATTTGAATGATAGTGAAATATTTGTAGACTTTGTATCTACTGAAAGTGACAGTATCATTGGATCTGTTAGAGAGTTGGAGGGGATAAACTCCTTTATGGGGATGGAAGGAAAGGCAATCATTGCTCAGAAGTTAATAGGTGGAAGTTGGGATAGCGACAACCCTATGAACAATGGAGCATCAGGCTAGGGAACATTCAAAATCATACTAATAAGGATCAGAATAAGGACGGGCAGGACAATGTGATACAAGGAGTGGGATTTGGTGAGGGTGGTAAACAAGATAATTCTAACAAAGTAAGCTTCAAGGATATGTTGACAAACGAAGGAACTCAAATACTGTAATTACAACAACCATTGAGCAGCCTACTTATATAGATGTGAAAGAGTTTGCTGTTAAGATGATGGATTATGTAGTATAGGATGACATTATTATGTTAGATTTGACATGCAGTAGATGCAAGAAGTTTCATCAGTTTGATCTGGTGGGGAGAGTATGGTAATACCTTCTCTTTCTACATTATTTTGAGTCTTTTAAAGTGAAGTTGGGGGCATTTCAAAAACTTCAGAGTATTGGATCTATCATCAGGTTTCTTTTGTCTTCATTTTGATTCAATTGAGGACAAGAATACAGTGTGGCTTTAGGGACCTTAGCAGGTAGTGGGACAAACCTTTGGGTTGGATGTATGGACCACTGAGTTTAGGCTTAGTGCCATCACTATAATGTATGCCCTAGTGTGGGTGAGATTCACTATGCTTTCTTTGATATTAGAACATGGAAAATATTTTACATATTGCTAAAGCTATTGAGGAACCCATTTTATTGGATGGATGGACCACTAATTTGCAATGATCCTCATATGCAAGGGTTTGTGTGAGAATGGACCTCTCAAAACCTTTGAAGTTGGGAATGTGTCTAAGTAGGCTATTGGGGAAGACATTCTAATCTTTTGTGTATGAGAGCCTCCATCAAATGTGTTACATCTATGGCCATGTTGGCCATTACATAGATCAATGTTCAACTGGGGGGGAAACGAGTTAATTTGATAGGGGAGGCAAAGGGAAATGCAGCAGGCAGAAAGGTGGAGACTAATAAATCATCGCAAAGGAGCTAGGAACCTCAACAACCAAGCACTCAATGGGATGAAGATGAGAGAGAAAGGAACATGCTAGGCCTTAGGATTCTATTGCAATCGAGAAGAAGGAGGGCTGTCATGCATGTGCAAAGAAGATTTCAAAATCCCATAGCTACTCTAAACTTTCAGAGTGATCTAAGGGGGCAATTAACAATGGTGGGGAAGGGAGGTACCCAGGAAGGCACAAAAGTATCTCTATTATAAGAGGGAAGGGAACCTTTGAGGTAAGTATAGACCCTGAAGGATAGATTGGGGAGGGAAGCCACAAAGGAGGTGGCTCAATTTACCAAAGGAGGCTAGCTTAAGAAGAGGTCAAAAGTGGAGGACAGCAATGGGAAAAGAAGATTGTAGTAGGGTGGTCATACGGTTGGGGGAGGTTCAAGCCATGTTGCTGTATAAAACTAAATGGAGAGAGCGGGGAACCTCTTAGCTATAGTTCGTGGGCTACAACATTTGAAATGGAATGTGTTTGGTGATGAAGTATAGATGTGCAAGTTACACTGAGAGGTATAGGACTACGTTGTCTCCAGGTAGGGTAATCGGTGTGTTTGCGTTTGGCTAAAAGTGGTGGATGCTTTCCATAGTTACTTCTATTATAGTTGCTGGGAAATTTTGTTGATAGGGAGCTCGAAAGTTCCTTTGAGACATGCTCAGTACTATATTAGAAGGCCGTGCAACTCTTCATGCATTAAGGGCTGGGCAAAAAGTGGGCTGTAAGCTAAGAGGGAATTCAACAAGGTGCTGGAAATGAAGATGAGATGTTTGCTGGAAATTAACATTATGGTCTTGTAGAATGCTAATGCTCCATTTAATTGGGTGATACACTTGAGGAGGTAGTGGAACAAATGAGGATGTAGCATTAGGAGATAGCTATGCTGAATGTAGGAATAGAAATGATGATGGCATGGGCAAATTGGTGTAAGTGAAGTTGCTACTAGAGGACTATTACAGCACTAGAAAATGGCAAGAGGTAGGGAAATTGGCTACTATTATGAACTCCTTAAGCCGTCATGACATTTTACTGGGAGGTCAATTACTGGTGGCGTATCATAAGTAGTATGAATGTGAGGAGGTAGGCAACAGGGTGTGGATATAGGAGGCTGTGGAAATGGTGCTGGTGGAGTCTACTGAGGTGGGGAGCTTGCTGTATCATGACTCAAAAAATGGTAAGTGCAAGAATGAAGGGGGATGCTACAGATGTGAAGTTGGAAGGCATTTTGGAAACTTGTGGAAGTTCAAAAGACAAGACAAGCTATTATTTTTTTCCTTGAAGCTGGTTGTGTGGTCTGAATAGGATTGCTAAATTTCTTGAATTACTAAGAAGGTTATGCTATAAAATGCTAGACACTGTATGTGGAGTTATGTGGTTATGGCATCTTCAAATGCTTTGCTAGAAGTGGGAATAGGATGTACACTTCGAGTGGAAGTGTTGCCAGTTTATTGAAATGCCAGCTACTATTATTGGGAGATACTGGAGGTTGCTATGCTTTACTGTTACCAAAAATGATTTCAGTTTACTTTATGGAATATTCAAAGAATTAGGGATAAGAAATCAATGGGTTATCTGCAACAGTTTGTAAGAACGAGGAGTATTACAGTAGTTGCTCTTGTAGAAACCAGGGTGGAGAAAATAAATAGGGGAGATGCAAATTTGGTTCTTGGCAAAGATTAGGAGTTTGTAGTGAAACCATCAATTGGCTTTTCTAGAGGGATTGTGATTCTATGGAGGAGCTAGGTGAACTTAAAAGTTATGAAGATTTCTATGTAAGTACTTGTAGTGTAGGCAACGGTAGGAAAGGATAGGTTGATAAAATGTTGTGTGGTGTATGCATCCAAGGACCCTAGCAAGAGGATTGCTGTGTGGGAGATCTTGACAGAGGAGGCTAGAGGTGGGGGACCCAAGAATGTGGTAGGGAACTTCAATGTAGTATTGTGATAGGAGGAGAAGAGACAAGGGAAGAGCTTTAGAAGTGGGCAAGGATAGTAGGAGTTTTTTAAAATCATGCAAGAATTGGAGTTGATTGACTTGGGATATATGGGTACCAGGTACACTTGGTACAATGGAAAAGGAGGTGCTCAAATATTGGAAAGGCTGGATAGAGTGCTAATGAATCTCCATGGAATACAGGACTTTCTCACAACTACAGTTACTCACTTGTCAGACATTGAGTCAAATCATTGCCCATTACTTATTGAGTTAAGGACACGTCAGGGGATGGCCACTAATAAAAGAAATCAATTTGAGAGTACTTGGCTTGTATTTCCTCAGACTATAGGGGTCATAAAGAACTTGTGGAATAGATCAGTAAGTAGGAATCCCATGGAGAGGCTTTCTACAAAATTTTGTATATCCCTAGCTACTTTGAGTAGGTGGAGCAAGACTAAGATGTGCAATGTTATTGACAAGAATGGTGAACTTGAAAAGGAAATCCAAGGTCTACAACTCAAGGAATTTGAGATGGACCTTAATGCTCAAGAAGATATCTAGCTCCCACATCTCATTTCTTGTTTTCATAGGGCAAGTACACTTGAGGAGAGATGGTGGTGGCAAAGAGCAAAAGTCCAATAGGCTCAATTGGGAGATTGAAATACTAGTTTCTTCTAGGCTACTACAACTTTTAAGTGGAGAGATAAGCATATACTATTGTTTAATGATGATAAGGGGGAGGTGGTTAGTTCTACAAATAAAATTGAATGCTTATTAGTGAACTATTTTGAGTCAAAGTGGTGCAATACTAATGTTGATTATCCTCCACTATAATACCAACCTTACAAATTCATTGGATTGGAATAGGAAGGAATGCTCACCATGTAGGGTATTAAGCACAAAGTTATCAGAGCTATCAGATCTATAAGGAAGAGCAAGGCACTCGAGATGGATGGGGTTTATAATGGAGTTCATAAAAAGGTATTGGGAGATTACTCAGGGGGATATTGTTAGAGTTGCATTACAATATTTTCAAGATAAATAGATGCCAAACGATTGGAAGGATATGCTTGTTGGACTTATTCCAAAACTGTGGGTTGCAGACCAAAATAGTTTCGGCCTATAAGTTTGTGCAATGTTGCATACAAATTAGTGGCAAAGATCTTGGTGGTAAGACTGAAGGTGGTTTTACCTGATCTAATTATGAAGGAACAAGGTGCTTTTGTTTTGGGCAGACCTATCTCAGATAATATATTTATTACTCAAGAAATGGCAACCAAGATGCACTCTTTAGTCTCCAGAGAGGGTCTTATGGCAATAAAGGTGGATATGGAACTTGCATATGTTAAGTTGAGATGGTAGTTTGTCATTTGTATGATGAAATTCTTGGGCTTCCCAATAGTATGGTGTTAGTCACTGAATACTTGTATCTCAACACTAAGGTTTGGGGTGTTATTAAATGAGGTCAGAATCCTATGGATTGAGGCCAAGAGAGGACTTAGGAAAGGATGTCTATTATCACTATATCTATCATCATTACATCTGAATTTCTATCAAGGCTTATGAAGAAGTATGAAGCTATGACATTGGTGGGACTTTGATGTGGGCCAATCTCTCCAATCATTTCTCATTTGTTATATGTTGTTGATGTTATTCTATATGCTCTTACTAGATATGCTACTGTTAGTGTAGTAAGACAAATTTTGGAGGATTATGGGAAGTATTATAGATAGAAGATAAATCTTACTAAATCAAGAGTTTATTTTAGCAAGGGGATGATGAGAAAAAGATGAAAGATGGTGGTTGTTAAAGTTCATATGACCCAGGCAGGAAATCTTAATTATTTGGGGATACCTATTTCGGCAAAGTTGCTAAGCAAGGGAGACTTTAACTTTATCATTCAATGAGTGGAAGAACAAGTTGCAAAATAGAGAATCAAGCCTCTTTCCTTGGTGGACATGATTGTTATGATCAACTTTGTGCTAACAGTAATTCTTAATTTCTACTTAAGCCATTGTGTGGTGCTAAAGAGGGTGATCAATGTATTAAAAAGGATGTTCAAAAGATACTTATGGTATGGCACTAATAAAGTACATACAATGTATTATGTGGATTGGAGTACTGTCACTTTATGTATAGAGGAGGGTGATTCAGGTATTCATGATCTTAGTATTTGGCAATGGGCCTTGACTATGAAGCAATGTTGGAGGATATTGGGAAGAATGTGGGTGGAGGTGATGAGGAGTGAATACTTAATGGGAGAAAAGATGGGGGTGTTCCATGGGGGCTTTGTAAGAATGTAGACTAATTAAGGAGGCAATGCCATGGGCTGTGCAAAACTTTGTTGTAGAATTAGAGAGGTTAGGGATGTACATTTTGTTGAAGACAACTCGCTAAGGTTTCTTCCAATCAAGTGGTAGCCTACTTACATTAATATGGAGGTAGAATGGCTGAAATTTGTTAGTGAATGCATCATTAAGCATGATGAATGGGATGTGTATAG
This sequence comes from Vanilla planifolia, assembly GCA_023846275.1. Classification (NCBI taxonomy): domain Eukaryota; kingdom Viridiplantae; phylum Streptophyta; class Magnoliopsida; order Asparagales; family Orchidaceae; genus Vanilla; species Vanilla planifolia. Next base: position 254,879 of record JAIUJO010000357.1, read on the forward strand.
TCTTAAAGCTAGGCTGATGAATTATTCCTTGATAGGGTGCTCCATCTTTCTTAAGTGCTGAACAATAGCATGTGCCAGTTGCTGCAATTACAAACTAAGTTGATAGAGTTGCACAATGCTAAGCTCTACTCAACAATGGTTAATGCTAGAATTGTGGAAAATGCTGGAAGCTCATAGCTTGTTGTAAGTAATTATAGCTGGATTTGGAACCTCAAGGTGATACCCAAGGTGACGATTTTTATTTGGAGATTAGTTAAAAATAGTATTTTGGCCATTGAATTGTTGTTTAAGAGGAGAATTGCAGAGTGTAGCAGCTCCATTTGGGGTTGTAGGCAGGCTGAAACTTCACAACATTTGCTGTGTGAATGTTGAAGGTGAGAGAGGTTTGGAATGTGAAGAATATGAAGAACATTATTGCAGCATTTATTCCAAGTAACGGTTGAAGAAGCAAAAGAAATTTTACATTACAACATGTATACAACACTTTGGAGGAAAATGATTCAAAGTGTGGGGATGTGATTAAGCATGCTGCTGTTATTACTATAGCTATTTATTACATTTGGACCAAAAAGAGTTTAAAAAAAACACAAGGTGCAAGTCATGAGTAGTGCTGTCCTATTGAGAAAGATTTAAATTGACATGGTGATTGCAATAAAAAATATACAACTTGGCCTCATCCATGTCCAGTGGGAGTCCACACAACTCACATGAGTTGAATGTAGCTTTATTTTGGGCTCCTCCTTCAACTGGATGGATCAAAATAAATCGTGATGTGGTTGTTAAAAAAAAGATGCTGTGGAGCTAGGAATTATTGTTAGAGATCACCTTGGTAAGCCATTGTTTATTGCTAAAAGAAGGGTTGTTTCTTAATAGAGCATAACTATGGATGTGGATGTCATTCTAGAGGCCTTCACATTGCTCAGATTAAAGTTTTTAATTTATCATGTTGTTGAGATTCAGTTAGATTCTACTATGGCTATTCAAAGGTTTGTAATCTTCTACAACACCCTTCACGTGGAGGAAGATTCAAAGACTCTATGTGATATGTTCAAGGCATAGATAACTTTCGATTAACACATATTTATAGGTAAGGAAATGCTCCAGTAGACTGGGCAGTGCATTATACATGTTCATCTGATTTTACTTGGGACTAGGGTATGCCCCTTCCCAAACTGCTTTTGATGTTGTTGTATTTGGACTTATTGTTTGATCTTCCATAGAGGACCTTTTGTAGGCTTCGGCCACTAATAAATTATCAATGGAACCCAAAGTCTTTTTGGAATTGTCAAAAATGCTAGAAGCTCATGGCCTACTACAAGTAATTATAGTTGAATTTAGAAGCTCAAGATGCTGCCCAATGTGAGGATTTTCATTTGGAGATTAGTTAATAATTGTGTTCCTACCGCTGAATGGTTGTTTAAGAGGAGAATGGTGGAGTGTAGCTACTACATTTAGGTTTGTAGCTAGGTAAAAACTTAACATCTACTATGTGAATGTAGGAAGGCAAAAGTGGTTTGGAATGTACAACATATGAAGAAGTTGCAGCACTTGTGCCAAGCAGCTGCAAAAGTAGCAACAACAATTTTACATTACAATAGGTATACAGCATTTTGATGGCCACTGATTTGAAGTGTGGAGATGTGATTAAGCATGTTGCTATTGTTGCTACAGCACCTTATTACATTTAGACCATTAGGGATTTTAAAAAAACATAAGGAGAAAGTCATAAGTAGTGTTGTCTTTTTGATAAATATTCAAATTGACACAGTGGCTGCAATAAAAAAATAAAACTTGGCTTTATCCATGTCTTGTAAGAGTCCACATAGCTCACATGAGTTGAATATAGCTTTATTTTGGGCTCCTCCTCTAACTGGATGGATCAAAATCAATTGTGATGTGGTGGTTCGGGATGAAGCTGTGGGGTTGAGAATTATTGCTGGAGATCACCTTGGTAATCCAATACTTATTGCTGAAAGGAGGATTGTTTCTCAATCAAGCATAGCCATGGAGGTGCACGTCATTCTAAAGACCTTCACACTGTTTAGGTCGAAGTTCTTGATTTATCATGTAATTGAGATTCAGTGTTATTCTACTATGGCTATTCAGGAGATTTGCAATCTTTTACGACACCCTTCACATGGAGGAACATTCAAAAACTCTCTATGGTATGTTTGAGGCATGAATACCTTTCAATTAACGTATATTTATAGGCAAGAAAATGCTCTAGTAGACTAAGCGGTGCATTATGCATGTTCATCTAATTTTACCTGGGACTGGGAAATGCCCCTTCCTAAACTGCTTTTGATACTGTTGTATTTGGACATTTTGTTTGGTCCTCCATAGAGGACTTTTTGTCGGCTTCGACCATTAATAAATATCAATTGAACCCAAAGACTTTGTTAGAGTGGTTAGGGTTTAATATTGCCTCATGAAGGGAAGACCGTCGGTGTAGTGGGTGTGCAAGAAGTTGGGTGCACCTGCTTGCATGAGTACTTACTATGGGCACAGAGGGCGTTCTAGAACACACTCAATAGGGATCTACAAAGGCACGAACATCATTGATCATTGTATGCTGAGGCGGAGGAAGTTTGGCGGGGTGGCGAGTGTGATGGAATCAGGGCACGGGTGCTCGAGCGGCTCCTACCACGTGCACATGCTAGGATTTTGGAATGACATTATGAAGGCATGGCACTGAAGTACATTTGGCAGGGAAAGGTCAGCGATGCAGCGGGTGGTCGTGTGGCTCCAGCTGTGTGTGCTCAGGGGTTTAAATTGGCATTGCAGGGGATGCGCACACAAAGGCGTGATTGGTCACGACTTCAAAAGTGTGCTGAAGGAGATCGATGTGTATACAGTAGGCGGCACGATGACGTGAATAGTATGACGTGTAGTGCAAAGTGCATGACATGCGGTGTGAAGCATGAGGTGTAGTGCACATGTGCATGTGCAAGGAATTTAATCTTGAATTAATACATTTCAATGCATTTTGCTGGATAGAGTAATGCAATAAGACTACAAACTGTGTGTTTCGAGTGCATGCATAACTCATTTTGGGCATTGTGAGGTTTGGTGTTTGCATGGGGTGGCTTCTCGTGCAACAATTTCTATAGTACTCTGCTGCATCAATAGATTGAAATTCCACTTGTCAAGGTCAATTCTAACCTCGAACTTTGAAATTTCAACTAGCTCTATTTTCTGGAATACCTTATGCTACTACTTGAAGTTGTTCTATAATTGCTACAAGTTTTGTGTTGTGTAATTTCTTTGCAATTGCTTTGTTGTGTTGTTATACTGGAAGTGCTGGAAAATAATTGCACAGGCTGTGTTGGCTAAAATATTGTTGGTTGAAATAATTGCTGCAAGAGCTGATTAAAATATATACTACAATTGCTTTACTGTGTTGCTGTTGTTGTGCTGGGATTGCTGAAAGTGTAGGGTGATACCTATAATAGAGCTGGAACCAAATCAAAGAAGAGCACCAAGAAGGGGAAACATTATGAACATTTGTCCCCTATGCATAATGAATTGCTAGTTGGGGAGTGTAGTTATATTGTAATCTCAGCAAATAGGGAAGTCGTACTGGCAGTCTCTGCACCTGATGATGAAGTAGGGCGGATTTGAATGATAGTGAAATATTAGTACACTCTATATCTATTTAGAGTGACACTGGCATAAAATCTACTAGAGAGCTAGAGGAGACAAACTCTTATCTAGGGATGGAGCGAAAGGGAGTCATTGCTCAGGACATAACAAGTGGAAGTAGAGATTGCGACAACTCTATGAACAATGGAGCACCAAGGCAGGAAAACATTCAAAATAATACTAATGAGGATCAAAATAAAGAAGTGTAAGACAATATGATGCAAGGAGTGGGATATTGTGAGGGTGGTAGATAGGATAATTCCAACAAAGTAAACTTCAAGGATATGCTAACAGTTGGAAGGAACACAAATATTACAATTACAAAAACTACTGAGTGGCCTCCTTATATAGATGCAAAAGAGGTTGCTTCTAAGATGATGGATTTGTAGTGTAGGATGAGATTACTATGTTAGATTCGAGATGCAGTAGATGCAAAGAGTTTCATCAGTTTGACCTGGTGGGGAGTCTATGGAAATACCCTCTCTTTCTACATTATTGCAATGCTTTTACAACATAGGTGGGGCCATTTCAAAATCTTTAGAATATTTGATCTATCATCAAGTTACTTTGGCCTTCATTTTGATTCAAGTAGGGATAGGAATGCGGTGTGGCTTGGGGGACCTTCGCAGGTTGTAGGACAAACCATGGGGTCAGATGTATGGACCTCCGAGTTCAGGCCGAGTGCTATGACTATAATGTTCCCTAATGTGGGTGAGATTCACAATGCTTTCCTTACTATATTAGGACATGGAAAATATTTTATGTATTGTTAAAGCTATTAGGGAACCAATTTTATTGGATGGATGGACCGCTGATTTGCAACAATCCTTGTATGCGAGGGTCTGTGTTAGGATGGACCTCTGAAAACCTTTGAAGCCAGGAATGTGGCTGAGTGGGTTATTGGGAAAGACATTCAAATCTTTTGAGCATGAGAGCCTTCCTCGGATGTGTTACATCTGTGGCCATGTTGGCCACTACACAAATCAATGTTCAACTAGGGGGAAGAGTTGATTTGATAGGGGAGACAAAAGCAGGCAAGAAGGAGGAGACTAATAAATGATCACAAAGGAACCAGGAACCTCAACAACAAAGCACTCAGTTGGATGAGGATGAGAGAGTAAAGAAATGGCTATGCCCTTGAATTCTAGTGCAATCGAGAAGAAGGTGGCTGCCATGCATGTGCAAGGAAGATTTCAAAATCTCATAGCTACTTTAAACTTTTTGAGCGATTTAGGAGTGCAGTTACCAATGATAAAGAAAAGAGGTACCCAGGCAGGTATAGAAGTGTCTCTATTGCAAGGGGTAGGGAACCTTCAGATAAGTATGGACCCCAAAGGATACATTGGGGAGGGAAGCTACAAAGATGGTGACTCAATTTACCAATGGGGCCAACTTAAGAAGAGGTCAAAAAATGACGACACCAATGGGAAAAGAAGATTACAGTAGGGTGTTCATATGATTGGGGGAGGTTCAAGACATTTTGTTGTGTAAAACTAAATGGAGAGAGAGGGACCTCTCAGCTATAGTTCATGGGCTACAGCACTTGCAATGGAATGTGCCTGGTGATGAAGTATAGAGGTGCAACTTATAGTGAGAGGTGTAGGGACTGCATTGTCTCCAAGCAGGGTGATTTGTGTGTATGCATTTGGTTTAAAGTGGTGGATGCTCTCCTTCATTACAACTATTGTAGTTGCTGAAAAAATTTTGTTGATAAGGAGTTAAAAAGTTGCATTGAGACATGCTCAGTATTGTATTAGAAGGTCATGCAACTCTTCATGCATTAAGGGCTGGTCACAAAGTGGGCAGCAAGCTAAGAGGGAATTCGAAAAGGTGTTGGAAATGAAGACGAGATGTTATTTGGAAATTAATAGTGTGGTTTTGCAAAGTGCTAATGCTCCATTTAATTGGTTGATACACTTGGGGAAGTAGGGAATGAATGAGGATGTAGCATTGGATGTAGCTATGCTAAATGTAGGTAGAGAAATGAGGATGGCATGGGCAAATTAGTGGAAGTGAAGTTGTTATTAGAGGACTGCTGCAACATTGGAAGATGCTAAGAGGTAAAAAATTTGGTTGCTATTATGAACTCTTTAAGCCATTATGGCATTCTACTGGGAGGTCAATTACTGCTGGAGTGGTGCTGAACATGTGCCTGGTAGCATATCAAAAGCAGTATGAATGTGAGGAGGTAGGCAACAGTTTTGTGTAGAGATAGAAGGCTACTGAAATGGTGTTGGTGGAGTCTACTGAGGTAGGGAGCTTGCTTCATGATGACTCAAAAAAATGATAAGTGTAAGAATGAAGGGGGATGCTATAGATGTGAAGTTGAAGGGCATTCTGGAAACATGTGGAAGTTCAAAAGACAGGACAATCTATGTTTTTTTCTTTAAAACTGGCTTTTTGGTCTGGATGGGATTGCTAAATTCCCTTAATTGCTAAGATGGTTTGGCTACAAAATGTTGGACACTGTATGTGGAGTTATGTGGTTACAACTTCTTCAAATGCTTCGCTAGAAGTGGGAATTGGATGTACACTTCAAGTGGAAGTGCTGCTAGTTCGCTGAAAGGCCAACTGCTATTAGTAGGAGATACTAGAGGTTGCTATGCTTTACTATTGCCAAAAATGATTTAAGTTTGTTGTATGGAATATTTGAAGAATAAGGGATAAGAAATTGATGGGTTATCTGCAACGACTTGTAAGAACTGAGTATTGCAATAGTTGCTCTTATTGAAACCATTGTGGAGAAATTAAATAGAAGAGATGCAGATTTGGTTCTTGGCAAAGATTGGGAGTTTGTAGTGCATCCAACAGCTGGCTGTTCTTGAGGGATTGTGGTTTCGTGGAGGATCTGGGTGAACTTGAAAGTTATGAAGATTTTGTTTTAAATACTTGTGGTGTAGGCAAGGGTAGGGGAGGATAGGCTGATAAAATGTTGTGTGGTGTTTGCATCCAAGGATCCTAGCAAGAAAAATGTTGCATAGGAGATCTTGACAAAGGAGGCTAGAGGTTGGGGACCCATGATTGTGGTAGGGGATTTCAATATTGTAATGTCAGAAGAGGAGAAGAGAGGAGGGAAGAGGTTTAGAGGTAGACGAGGACAGTAGGAGTTTTCTAAAATCATGTAAGAATTGAAGTTGGTTGACTTGGGATATGTGGGTAATAGGTACACTTCGTGTAATAGAAAAGAAGGAGGTGCTCAAATATTGACGAGGCTAGATAGAGTGCTAACAAATCTCTAGGAAAAACAGGACTTTCCCACAACTACATTTACTCACTTGTCACACATTGGGTCAAATCATTGCCCATTACTTATTGAGTTGGGGACACATAAAGGGATGGCCACTGATAGAATAAATCAATTCGAGAGTGCTTGGCTTGTATTTCCTTAGACTATTGGGATCGTACAGAAAGTGTGGAATAGATCAGCAAGAGGGAATCCCATGGAGAGGCTTTCAACAAAATTCTATATATTCCTAGTTTCTTTGAGCAGGTGGAGCAAGACTGAGATGTTCAAAGTTATTAAAAATAATGGTAAACTTGAAAAGGAAATCCATGGTCTACAACTCAAGGAATCTGAGGTGGGTCTTAATGATCAAGAAAATATCTAGCTCCCACATCTCATTTCTTTTTTTCATAGGATAATTACACTTAAGGAGAGATAGTTGTGGCAAAGAGCAAAGGTCAAATGGGCTCAACTTGGAGATTTAAATTCTAGTTTCTTCTAGGCTGCTGCAACTTTTAGGTGGAGGGATAAGCATATACTTTAGTTAAATGATGATAAGGGGGAGGTGGTTAGTTCCATAGATAAAACTAAAAGCTTATGGGTGAACCATGTTTGAGTCAAAGTGGTGCATTACTGATGTTGATTATCCCCTTCTGTAATACCAATCTTATAGATGCATTGGATTGGAATAGGAAGGAATGCACTCCATGCAGGTTATCGAGGAAGAAGTTATTAGAGCTATCAGATCGAAAAGGAAGAAGAAGGCACCCAGGATGGATGGGGTTACAATGGAGTCCATACAATGGTATTGGGAGATTACTCACAAGGAGATTGTTAGAGTTGCACTACAATTTTTTCATGATAGATAGATGCCAAAGGATTAGAAGGATACTCTTATTGGACTTATTCCTAAACTGTGGGTTGCAGACCTATCTTTGTGGCAAGACTAAAGATTGTTTTACCATCCCTAATTGTGAAGGAATAAGGTGCTTTTGTCCTTGGAAGACTTATCTTAGATAATATTTTTATTGCTCAAGAAATGGCAACTAGGATGCACTCTTCAGTCTCCAGAGGGTCTTATAATAGTAAAGATGGATATAGAACATGCATATGCTAAGGTGAGATTGTAGTTTGTCATTGATATGTTGACATTCTTGGGCTTCCCAATAGTGTGGTGTGAGTAGGTGAATACTTGTATATCAACACCAAGGTTGGCGGTGTTATTGAATGGGGTTAGCATCCCATGGATTGTGGCCAAGAGAGGACTTAGACAAGGATTCATGTTGTCACCATATCTATTCACCATTACATCTAAATTTCTATCTAAGCTTGTGAAGAAGTACGAAGCTATGACATTGAAAGGATTTTGGTGTGGGCCAACTTCTCCAATCATTTCACATCTATTTTTTGCTATTGATGTCATTCTATATGCTCCTACTACATATGCTATGGTTAGGGTAGTAAGATAGATTTTGGAGGATTATAGGAAGTATTCTGGATAGAAGATAAATCTTGCTAAATTAAGAGTTTATTTTAGCAAAGGGATGGTGGGAAAGAGAAGGAAGATGGTGGCTGGCAAAGTTCATATGGTCCAACAAAAAAATCTTAATTATTTGGGATACCTATTTTAGCAAAGTTGCTAAACAACAAAGACTTTAACTTTATCATTCAAATAGTGGAAGAACAAGCTGCAAAAGTTTATTAGTGAATGCATCATTGAGCATGGGAAATGGGATGTGGGAAGTGTTGAAGCTTGGGCTAGTGAATTATTACTTGATAGGGTACTACATCTTCCTTGGATGTTGAATAATAGCATGGATTAGCTATTGCAATTACAAACTGAGTCCGTGGAAGTGCACAACACTAAACTCTACTCAACAATGATTCATACTAGAATTATGGAAAATGTTGAAAGCTCATGACCTACTGTAAGTAATTATAGTTGGATTTGGAAGCTCAAGGTACTACCCAAGGTAAGGATTTTCATTTGGAGATTAGTTAAAAATTGTATTCCTTCCACTGGATAGCTATTTAAGAAAAGAAAGGTGGAGTGTAGCAGCTACACTTGGGGTTGTAACTAGGCCGAAACTTCACAACATTTGTTGTGTGAATGTTGGAAGGCAACAGAGGTTTAGAATGTGCAACACATGACGGACGTTGCTACAACTCTTATTCCAAGCAGCAGTGGAACAAGAAACAGAAATTTTACAATACATAATGTATAAATCACCATGAAGGCAAATGATTTGAGGTGTGGAGGGTGATTAAGTTTGCAGTTATTGTTGCTACAACTCTTTATTACATTTGGACTAATAGAAATTTAAAAAGACATAAGGAGCAGGTCATGAGTAATGCTGTTCTATTGTGAAATATTCAAGTTGATGTGGTGGCTACAATAAAAAAAACTTGGCTTCATCCGTGTCTTATGCGAGTCCACACAACTTACGTGAGTTGAATGTGTCCTTATTTTGGGCTCGTCCTTCAACTGGAAGGATCAAAATCAATTATGATGTAGTAGTTCGGGATGATGCTGTGGGGCTGGGAATTGTTGCTAGAGATCATCGTGGTATGCCACTGTTTGTTGCTAGAAGGAGGGTTGTTTCTCAATCAAGCTTTGCTATGGATGTGAATGCCATTTTGGAGGCTTTGACATTGCTTAGGTCAAAGTTCTTGATTTATCATACTGTTGAGATTCAATAAGATTCTATTATGGCTATTTAGGAGGTTGGCAATCTTGTGCGACACCCTTCACGTGGAAGAAGACTCAAAGACTCTCTCTAGTATGTTGGAGGCATGGATACCTTTTCGTTAATGCATATTTATAGGCAAGGAAATGCTGCAGTAGACTAGGCAGCACATTATGCATGTTCATCTTGGTTTATTTGGGATTGGGATATGCCTCTTCCCAAACTACTTTTATTTTGTTTTTGGACTTTTTGTTTGATCCTCTGTGGTGGACATTTTGTAGGCTTCGACTATTAATAAATTATCAATGGAACCCAAAGACTTTGATTTCTAGTAAGGTGCTGATGGAGTCCAAAGAGCAACATCCACCAATCCTTGGTTAAAATTGTTTATGGTTTAGGCTTGGATGGTATCTGATAATCTTTGAGCCCGCAACTTTTGTTTTTGATTATTGAAATCATCTTTAGCAAATGCTTTCACAATGATTGCTCTTTCATAAATCCAAGAATTTCACATCTAATTATGAAATACGAATGCCCACGGCTGTCCCTCTTAATCATTACTCTGATCCCAAATGTCAACACAATAGGCTCAAAATCCTGTGATGTCATCCCATGCTAATGTATCCAGAGTGTAGGCTGGCTTTGAGCACTCTAATTTCTTCGAAGTAACAATGCTAAGGACAAGACCTAGCTAGCTAAGGTTGGACCACATTATCGACCAAAGGATCAAGGCGAGTGGTGCACATCGAAAGGTGGACCGACCGACCCAAACCAAGGTCAAACTATGAGCTTTTTAACTACAACAACTTAAATATATGCTATTGGATCTTGGATTACCATGGCTGTTTGCATCAGACTTGCTCTCAAATGGATCCTCGTTAAAGGAATTAGATTGCACTCATTCAAATTACTAGACTCATGGAGCATTGTTATTTATTATCACTACCTCCCCATGTCAAGATTGGGTAACTTGTGCACCTATTGTTTTCCATGGATGTGGTGGCCATCTCTTAATCTCCCATTCTGGAATTAAACCCTAAATCTTCATCACCCGTCACCATTATGGTAGGCTCCTAACCTACCATAGAAAGTTGATAGGGCACAAATTTCAATGATGTATTGCTGGCACTAGGGCCGTGCAATCTAACAAATTATCATGAATGTCAAGGAGTTGGGCAAAAGCCCGCATCGACCTTTCACCTAATAAATGCATCCCTTCCAAAAGTTGGGATTTGGTGCACGTATCAGCTCTAGAATTATTACGATTATCCGAGTAGCAAGTACCATCAAACAAACTATAACTTGTTTAATGAGCCATTTATAGTTTCACATTCTAAAATTTTTTATACTTACACATTTATGGCTTAATCTGTGATAGAAGCATATGACTATTGGCAGGATCAGCCAGGTAAATTACAAGGATAATGCATCAGGCAAAACCCAATGTCACAATTAACACGTTCGTCATGTCTATCGATAACTCACTCAAAGGAAGAGTGAATGCTCCCAAGTTGGGATACCATCCTCTAAGTTTCAAAACATTGCCTCTAGATAATTGCAATCGGCAAGGACAAACCTATTTGGCAGAGAATGAAAATATCGAAATGAGTGATTTCCAAGTGCATGCCAATAAGTGAGTAGGGACAACCACACATTCAATAGCATTACAAAACATCACAGTTCCAACGCTGGAGTACTATGGCATCATAAAAATAATTGAATGGAACTACCCATTTAATAGATAAGTAAACAAAATATGAATTTCCTCACAAAGAAGGTTCAATCAAGAGATAAAGCCCTACTAATATAATGGCTGACCAGACCATGAGGTAGCCAAGCCATACAAAGTAGCACCACAAAAACATCTATTGTGTAAAAATGATCTCGCGTTAATCCAATTCCATTAGCCCAAAGAGCCACGAAGATTTGCAAAAAAAGAAGCACAAAGGGTCTAATAAGGGATGAAGGCCTTGGCAGCACTAGCATAGCACGACAAGCAATACTTGGCACAATGTGCAAAGGGAACAGCTTGCTGAATCGACATAAAGCCACGCAAAAATTGTACCACTTGATGACGCCACTTGAGTAACCCCTCGTTCCTGCATTAGCATTCCCAAGATATGATAAGTCAAAAAGAGTTGCACATTTCTCAAATAAAATGCCATTACACGAGGAAAGCCACGACACATAGTACCAAGAAGGGATTGAGCATTGACGACAAGGACTTGTCCAAGCACTAGGGGCACCACAGAACCTTCACTGAAACACAATGCCCAAATGTAAGGGCAAAAAGCATCTATTTGAATAGTGAACAGCCCCACGCTCCAACATAATAGTGCATTGCTTGGGCAGCAGCCCTACATGCTCAAATCCTAGCAGAAATCCAAAAACAAGCTACTCTTTGTTGTCCAAACAAGTCTCCAGCACAGGTCGTGGCTGAGCCTAGGTGAGCAGTGTATTGGCATGTGCACTGCACTGATAGTGTAGGGTTGCAGCTATAGCCAAGGTGCTTAATTAATTTGTGCACATCAAACCATCCACATTTTGCTTTGGAGAAGACAACACTACATCAACCTACCCACATGCAGATTATTTATTATGATAATTCTTAACAAGACAAGTTTAATAATAGGTAATCAAACTTATCCATGCACCAGGAGTACGCAGGGCAAAACATCTCATAAAAAGTTACACTTCTGTAACAAACATTTCGCATGTGAGGGTAGCAACTGAGGGTGCTTGGAGAAGACACCCGTCGTGTGTGAGTAGGCATGGCATAGTGCACACACACAGTGCACTAGCACTACATATGCTTAAACCATAACTCATATTGAACCTAAAATAATAGAATTTTTTGCAAGCTAACAACATTTAAGCTGCACAAATTTCAGTTGCCAGTGAGCTCGCTAGAATAGGCCCTCAGATTGATGTAGACAAACGTCAGCACGAGCAGATAGTGAAAGTTGTGCCATAAGAGCTAGGCATTTGCTTACAGCCCAAAATGCTTAAACCCTTGTGCATAATGACTCATCCAACTTCCAATATTGCTGCAGGCCACATAGCCTACAATATTCCCACTAGTAGATTACATATTGCATTAATTCTATCAAGGAGGAAGACAAGACCACCAATTAATCACCTTAACAATACGTCAGTAGCTCACAGTAGTAAAAATACTACAAAAAGGTTTCAGTTGGGGTCCCCACATGCCATGCACACAGGTTGTTTCTGAGAGTGCACGGACAGGCACCCCATGTGCAAGGGTAGGTTGGCCACCATTCGTGCATGTGGTGGGCTGGCACTACGTGATTAAACCCTATCGAAGATTGGAACAACAATCTTACACTACTTTGTAGGCCACACTGCATCCCACATTCCCCCCTGTGAATTATATATTTGCAAATTTTCTTCACGAAAGAAGGCAAGGCTATCTATAGGTAATTGCTTAATCCCTAACGTAGTAGCCCATAGAGCTAAAAATTCTGATAAAAGTTATAATTTTTTGAAGACAAATGATGCAGATGCATGTTTCACCTCAGTGCACGTCAATAGGACACCGCGTGTGTGTACGATGCAAATGACTAAGCACAGCACCACTAGTGCTTTGTGAAGGACAACCAAAACCATGAAAATTGTTGCACATGTTGCACCATAAATCTTTCACTTCGCTGCAGGCCACACAGTGTCACACATTGCCACATGTAGATTGTATATTGTGACAAATTTGTTGGCGAATGTGGCAAGTCTTCCAATAATCGTCGTCTCCTTACAACAGTAGCCCGCTTAGCTAAAAATATGATAAAAATTACAATTTTTTGAAGACAAATGATGCATGCACATGTTGCACCTCAGCAAGTGGCAATAGGCAACACTGGCATGCACAGTGCACATGCCTACGTGCAGAATCACAAGCACTCTGCGAAGGATACAACGCAAAATCCGTAAATCGTTGCACATGTTGAATCGTCCATCTTTCACTTTGCTACAAGCCGCTTAGCGTCACACATTCCCACATGCAGATTATATATTGTGACAAGTCTGTCGATGAATGAGACAAGTCTAGATATAGGTAAATGCTGATCCTTGAGACAGCAACCCATAGGGCTAAAAATCTCGATAAAAGTTACACTTTTTTGTCGCCAAATGATGCAGGCGTACATTGCACCTTAGTGCGTGTAGATAGAACACACCACACGTGTGAGATGCACATGCCTACGTGTAGCACCACCAGTCCCCTACTATGGATTCAACCCAAAACGGGTAAACCGTTACACATGTTGCACCAACTATCTTTCACTTCGCTACAAGACACATAACATCACACATTCCCACATGCTAACTATATATGGTGACAAATCTGTGAATGAATGAGGCAAGTCTACTAATAGGTAATCTTTGTATCCTTGTGGAAGCAGCTCCCAAAGTTAAAATCTTGATAAATGTTACACATTTTAGCTACCAAATGATGTAGGTGCACATTGCACCTCAGTGAGCATCGATAGGCCACTGTATGTGCATGTAGTGCACATGCCTACACGAAGAACTATCAGTGCTCTGTAAATGATACAACCCAAAATTTAAAAACCATTGCAAATGATGCAATATCCATCTTTCACTTTGTAGTTGGTCACACAGCATCACACATGCCCACTTGCGAATTGTATATTGCAACAATTGTTTCAATGAATGAGACAAGTCTACCAATTGGTAATCTCTGTATCCCTACGACAGTAGCTCGCAAAGCAAAGAATCCCAATAAAGCTACACTTATCTACAGCCAAATGTCACTGGCACACGTTCCTTCTGAATGTGACCAAAGAGGCCACCACGTGCATGCGAAGTGCACATGCCTTCATGCTGCATTGGCACTATGTGATTAAACCATACCAAAGAATAAAAAAACAATCTTACACTAGTCTGTAAGTTGCACTGCATCCTACATTCCCACCTGCAACATGTATATTTGTGAAATTTCCATCATGAAAGGAGGCAAGGCTCTTTGTAGGTAATTGCTTGATCCATGAGGCAGTAGTCTGTAGAGCTAAAATTCCAGATAAAAGTTACATATTTTTAGGTCAACGTTTGTGGGTGCACATTGCACCTCAGCATGCGACGATAGGCTACCGTGTACATGCACGGTGCACATGCCTGCGTGTTGCACAATCAATGCTCTATGAAGGATTCAACCAAAAACACTTAAATCATTTATAAAACCATCCATCTTTCACTTCACTGTAGACCACACAACGTTACACATTCCCACTTTTGGATTGTATATTGTGACAAATCTGTCAATGAATAAGGCAACTCTGCCAATTAATAATCACCCCATCTCAGTGGTAGCAACCCACTGAGGAAAAAATCTTAATAAAAGTTACACTTTTTTGAAGCCAAATGATGTGGGAGGACATTGCACTTCATAAAATTTTGATAGGATAACTCGCCTACGCGTGGTGTACATGCTTGCGAGCAGTAGCTTCAGTGCTCTGTGAAGAATACAAACCAAAACGTGTAGACCATTGCACATCTTGCACCATCCATCTTTCACTTCGCTGTAAGCTGCATTGTGTCACACATTCCCACTTGTGGATTATAATTGAGAAAAATCTATCGATGAATAAGGCAAGTCTACCAATAGGTAATCACCGTATCGCTGCTGCAGTAGCCCGTAGAGTTAAAACTCCTGATACAAGTCATACTTTTCGGCAGCCAATATATGTGGGCACACATTGCACCTTGGTGCACGCTAATTGGCCACCGTGCATGAACATGGTGCACATGCCTACATGTAGCAAGACTAGTGCCATATGAAGGATACAACCATAAAAACCTAAACCATTGCAAATGTTACACCACTCATCTTTCACTTCACTGCAAGTCACACAGCATCACACATGCCCACTTGCAGATTATATATTGCAAAAAATTTGTCGAAAAATTAGGCAAATCTACCAATAGGTAATTGTCATATCCCTACGACAACAGCCCGTAGAGCTAAAAATTCTGACAAAAGTTACACTTCTCTACAGCCAAATGACACGGGAGCATGTTGAAGCTCAGCGCGCACAGATAGGCAATGACATGCAGGCACGGTGGGCATGTCTACGCACTGCACCATCTGTGCCCTATCACTATGTGATTAAACCATGCAGAAGATTGGAACAACAATCTTACACTAGTAAGCTGACTGCACTGCATCCCACATTCACACCTGTGAAGTGTATATTTGTGAAGTTTCCATCAAGGAAGAAGGCAAGGCTACCAGTAAGTAATTGCCAGATCACATGGGCAACAGCCAACAGAGCTAAAAATCAAGATAAAAGTTACACTTTTTTGAAGCCAAATGACACAGGTGCATATTGCACCTCAGTGCATGCTAATAGGCCACTGCATGTGTGCACAATGCACATACCTACGCACAACACCATCAGTGCTCTGCAAATGATACAACCCAAAATGCATAAATCGTTGCACATGTTTCACCATCCATCTTTCACTTCACTGCAGGCCACACAAAATCACACTTTCTTACTTGCGAATCATATATAGTGACAAATCTGTCAACAAATGTGGCAAGTCTACCAATAGATAATCACAGTATCCTGCATAGTAGCCTACGGAGCTAAAAATCTAGATAAAAGTTACACTTTTTTGTAGCCAAATAACGTGGGGGCATGTTACACCTCAGTGCATGCTGATAGGAAAAAATGCGCGTGCACACAGATCGGTAATGACTCGTGCTCATGCTAATCAGCCCTCACACACGTGTGTGCTAATATGCCACCATGCGTGCAAGCTGTGCACATGCCTGCACATAGCACCAGTAGTGCTCTGTGAAGGATACAACTCAAAATGCATAAATCGTTGCACATGTTGCACCATCCATCTTTCCTTTCTCTACAAGCCACACAATGTCACACATTCCCACTTGCGGATTGTATATTGTAACAAATCATTGGATGAATGAGGTAAGCCTACCAATAGGTAATTGTTGTATCCTTGGGGCAGTAGCCCACAATGCTAAAATTCTCGATAAAAGTTACACATTTTTGTAGCCAAATGACACGGGTACACATTGCACCTCAGCGTGTGCTGATAGGCCACCATGAACACGTGTACCGCCAAGCCCCCACATGAGAGCATATGGATAGGCCCCCACATGGGCACGCATTGACAAACCCCTGCGCACGCACCTGTCGATATTTCACTACATGCATGCACGTGGTGCACATGCCCACTTGTAGCAGCATCAGTGCTTTTTGAAGGATACAACCCAAAACCGTTAAACCGTTGCACATGTTGCAGCATCCATCTTTAACTTTGTTGTAGGCCATACAATGTCACACATGCCCACTTGTGGATTATATAATACAAAATTTTTGTAAAGCAAGGAGGCAAGACTAGCAATATGTAATCACATTTTCTATGCCACAGTAGCCAGCAGTGATAAAAATCTCGAAATAATGTTGCTCTTTTGTCCTCACGAAGTAAGCGTAGGTTGCTGCTGTGTGCCCGTGAAAAGGCCCTCAGGGCTAAATAGACGCACAACATCGCACGCATAAAGGCAAACCATCATGCGCACACGTAAGGAGGCCATCGCTTGTGCACGCAATTAGACAACGCGCAACCTGCACTAGCCATACAGCATATTACACAAATTATCTTAGAATTTTCTATAGGCCATATAGCATTTTGCATACCTTGTCATGGATTGTATGTTTCAACAATTCTATCAAGAGGTAAGAGTACCAACAGTTTATCACCTTGTCCATGCGACAGTAGCCCATGTGCATAGAATCCCAAAAAATGTTACACTTTGTGGCCCCACATGAAGCACATAGAGGTTGCTGCTAAACAAATAGATAGGCCGTAAGGTGAGCTCAAAATGAACTAGGCACACGAAAGCATGCAAAAATCCCTCGCATATGCTTGGATAGTCCCCCACGGTGCTTAAAAGGGCCCCTGTACCCATGCCCACCGTCCTCCACGTGTGCATGCGGATAGACTACAACACAAGCACTATGATGAAGTGCACTCAACACTGTGATAGGTGAGCTGCTCCAACCGTGTTGGGATAGGGGTCTCGACCCAACATGGACAAGCCATAAAACAAATTGGCATGCTCATAAAACAAAAATAGACATTACTTTAAAAATGTGAGTGATGAAGCTAGCCAAATTTTTCAAACTTTTTATAGAGCTTTGGAGGTCATTCCATGAATCTACAAATTGGATATTATGAAGTGAGGCATAAGCCTTGCACCTAAGTAGAGCCACCAAGGGGCACATCGCAAAGCTAGTTGCACAGCACTCACACAAAAGTATTCTCACAAAGTATCATAACAAGCAGAGTTAAGTTGAGCTATCGAGAGCATGTGAGCAAGAAAGCAAATGAGAAGCTCATATTTTTGCTCAATAAAAACTCATATGACTTCAACTTATCATAAGAGGGGGGAACGAATCTACTGCAACATAGGGTTGGATCTTAATGGATCATGACAGCAAGGCCACTCAGCCACTTATAATGCCCCATCGCAAATTTAAGTCATCTGTAAAGGATTCTACACATCATTCATTCTTAATTATCATTTCTTGTGGTGCCCATGCCAACCAACTTTTTGCGACACTAGACTTGCCCGTTGTCGTGTGCCCTTAGGGTGCCCAGCCCCTACTACAGTTCAATAGGCGAATGATAAGTCGAAGCACCTTATCTTAATGTGGATTCTAACTTAGAGGCATTCAGTCATAATCATACATAGAATAGCTTTAAACAACTGGCTTTTTAACCAAGCGTGATGACTAGTGTGAATCAATGGTTCCACTAGTACTAGGTTTAATTACTATCACGACAAATTAATCAGTAGGATAAAACTAACCTGTCTCACGATGGTATAAACGTAGCTCACATTCCCTATTGGTGGGTGAACAACACTTGGTGAGTTCAACTTTACAATGATAGGAAGAGTCGGCATTGAAGGATAAATAAGTAACGTCTCTATGAACGCTTAGCTACCACAAGCCAGTTATCCCTATGGTAACTTCTATAACACGTCTAGCTTCAAATTCTGAAAGCCTAAGGGATCAATAGGCCACGCTTTCACTATTTGTATTCGTATTGGAAATCAGAATCAAACGAGTCATTGAGCTGACCTTAGGACACCTGTGTTATCTTTTAACAGATGTGCTGCCCTAGCAAAACTCCCACCTGACAATGTCTTTTGCCCAGATCGACTCTTCGAGGTTAGACTTGGACACAAAAGAAGGGGCTGGGTGCCAACCTCCACCTCACTGAATAAGTAAAATAATGTTAAATTTGTGGTATTTCAATCCATCGGCAAGCTGACTCTCACTTATGCTACACTTCTCAAGTTATTTCAGAAAGTCAGACTAGAGTCAAGCTCAACAGGGTCTTCTTTACCCAATGATTCTACCAAGCCCATTACCTTGGCTGTGGTTCCATTGGATAGTGGACAGGGACATTGGGAGTCTCGTTAATCCATTCATGCACGTCATTAATTACATAAGGAAGCATTTGGAAACCTTAAGAGAGTTAATGTCACTACCACCATTTACTGATGTTTGGATGAATTTTTTCACTTTGACATTTAGAGCATTGGGCAAAATACGTGAGCATTCTTGAGGACCACCGCAATGCTTTGTTTTAATTAAATAGTCAAATTCCTTATGTCCGTACTAGTTCTGAGTCAATTGTTCAATGCTTGGGGAAGCCCCTAGTAGGGTCGCTCCTAATTTGTCCCTCAGCAAGCACGTGTCAACCATCTCTCACCGTGCAAGCAGCTTGAGCAGTATGTCGACAGTCGATCCGTTCAGGATTAGGACCCCTTGCCTAACCCTCAGAGCCAAGCCTTTTCTCGTTGTCATGGATCCATTTTGCTAACTTTTCTTTCCTACATTGCTCCATCCACCAGGGGCTGTTCACCTTTGAGACCTGATGGGTTAGGAGAATGACTGAGCAAGGAAGGTACTCAGTCATCCAGATTTTCAAGGGTCACTAGGGGCACATTCGACACCGCTCAACATGCGGTGCTCTTCCAACTGCTTGACCCTACTTCTAATTGAGTCGTTTCCTGGGCCGATAGGCTATTAAGAAGAAAACATAACTCTTCCAAAGACCCCCACTGACGTCTCTGGACCGCTTGAAGTTGCCATCGACCGCCACATCCCGACTCGAGAATTTTAATTCAACTCCCTTTCAAAGCTTGTGCCAAATGACACTCTTTAATGGGTTTCCCTCATCTCTTATGATCGGCTAACCCATGTACAAGTGTCATTCACATGGAACCTTTCCCCTCTTTGGTCTTCAAAGTTCTCAATTGAATATTTGTTACTACCACAAAGATCTGCACCAACGGACACTCCACGCAGGCTCATGCCTCACGTTTTGCAGTGACCATTGCACCCTCCTACTCATCAGGGACTTGCATTGCTCCGACGGTAAGGTGTGGTTTGTACACTTAAGTGTCATCTATTTTTTAGGCTAGTTTATTCAGCAGGTGAGTTTTTACACACTCAGCAAATTTCAGCATCCATGACCACCGTCATACTATCTTAATCGACCGACACCATTTCTGGGCTCTAGTTTGGCAAGTTGTTGGACATTATAACCCAACTTTTGGTTCATCTTGTATTGCTAGTTATGCTTACCAAAAATGGCTCACTTGGAGTCTAAATTCCTTGGCTCAACTCATCAAAGCAGCCAAACCATCTTACCTATTTAAACTTTGAGAAAAGGTTGAGGGAATTATGATCTCGATGCCTCTAAGCATTTGCTTTACTTGATAAAACTCTTATTATGGCTCCAGCTATCCTAAGGGAAACTTCAAAGAGAACTAGCTAATAGATGGTTCGATTAATCTTTCGCTCTTATGCCAAGGTCAGATGAATGATTTGCAAGTCAGTATCATTGTGGGCCTCCACCAGAGTTTCCTTTGGCATTGCCCTGCTTCGACATAGTTCACCATATTTTGGGTTCCAACAAGCATGCTCTCACTTGAACCTTTCATAGAAGTTCTAGGTGAGTTAGTGGCTCACCCCCCAAACATGCATTCCACTAATAAACTTACTTGTGCCTTCTGGGCTTGCTCGCCCGTCGACATGCAAGCATGTCAAACTCCTTAGTCCATGTTTCAAGATCGGCTAGAAGGGGAGCCCATTAGCCATCGCCCATGCTTGCGGTGCTGCCATGGCGTGCCACGATTGTGTGAGCAATGTGACTAGCCACCATGATGATTTCTCCTCCAGCAACGTCCACCTGGGCTTCGATAACCACAATGGCTTAATACGGTTCACTCCTCGAGTCGTGCAACAAATCATCATTCAACTTTCTACATCCAATTGGGGTGCACTGCTAGCCCCCATATGCTTCCCACCTAATAATTTCAAGCACTCTTTGACCCTCTTTCCAAAGTTCTTTTATCTTTCACTTGTGGTACTTGTTCGCTTTCAGTCTCTCACAATTATTTTGCCTTGCACAGAATTTACCACCCAATTTGGACTACAATCCCAAACAACCTGACTCATTGATAGTGCCTCATGTAGCAATAGAGTTTGAGCTGAATGGGGCTATCACCCTCCCTAGCACCCCTTTCCAACAAACTTGATCCTAATCTGTCACTAAGGATGCCTCCCTAGACTACAATTCAAGCTTCAGGCTATCCAATTTCCAAAATAGGCTTGTCTCATTTTGCTTATTGTTACTAAGGGAATGCTTGTAAGTTCCTTCTCCTCTACTTATATATATGCTTAAACTCAATGGGTAGCCTCACCTAACATGCAATCATGATTCCACATCGTGGAGCATGGAGTTGGATCTATGAGGGGCATCTCCTTGTCTCCCTACAACATTGATTCTCACTGCCCAACACCACAATAGTTGGTGGCATCCACCTCTGATTATGTTGACAGTGAACCATCACTCAATATTTTAATATGCCATGGAATGACATGGGGTGTCATCGATGACCTCCAAACTGGGGCCCAGGCCCTAAACCAATTATTCACAAGATTCTACAATTCACAACATGTATCAAATTTTGCAGCATTCTTCATCGATGCGAGCGCCAAGATATCCATTATCGAGACTCGTTCATCATTTTATTGCCAAGCGTCACTAGACCTTACGATACAAAGTATACTCCTCTATCATCGTAACATTTGATCTCCCTTTGTGCATGACCATGCCCACAAGCTATTGTTTATCCCCAATAGCATCGAACAACTATTCCACACGCACGTGTTAGATAGATCACTCCATAATTCATACCTCTCATCAAAGATCCTTCTATAGGTTCACCTATGAAAACCTTGATAGACTTCTCCTTTTAAATGATAAGGTTTAGTGGACTTGTCGGTGAGTCGTACATGGCAAACTACCCACATCGCAGTAATCCAAATACTTCACGGGACCATTCAATTGGTAAGAGCAATGGGTGGTGTGTACAAAGGGTAGGGAGATAATCAACACATGCTGATGACTTGCACTTACTAGGAATTGCTTTTTGAGGACTAATAATTACAATGACCTATCCCCATCATGATGAAATTTTCATAAGATTAGCTAGGAATTTGGACAAAGGCATTGGACTCGTTGAATACCTTAGTGTAGCATGCGTGTGGCTCAAAACATCAAAGGGCGTCACAAACGGGTTATTGCTTCAAACTTTCATGGCCTAGGCAGCTATGGTCCCTCCAAGAAGCTGGCCATAGGGCTTGCACACTGGATAGCTAGTTAGCACACTTAGGTCTTATTGTTAACAAAATTAATAGGATAAATCGCTCCACCAATGAGGAATAGCCATGTACCACCACCCATAGAATCCAGAAAGAGCTCCTAAACTATGAATCCTCATTACGTCTAGGCCTGGTAAGCTTCTTATGTTGAGTCAAATTAAGCCACAAGCTCCACTCTTGGTGGTGCCTTTCCCTCAATTCCTTTAAGTTTCAGTCTTGCAACCATACTCCCCCTTGTATAGTAGTAGTAACTAAGAACACCATCCACCGCATTGGGTTCCATTGATTATTATCAATAGAACCCAAAGTGGTAGATGCTCTCCTTAGTTACTGCTACTCAATTTCAGGGAAATTTGGTTGATTGGGAGTTGGAATGTTGCTTTGAGACATGCTCAGTGCTATATTAGAAGGTTGTGCAACTATTCATGCATCAAGAGTTGGCCACAAAGTGGGCAGTGGGCTAAAGGGGAATCTAACAAGGTGTTGGAAATAAAGATGAGATGTTCACTTGAAATTAATAGTAGGGTTTTGTAAAGTGATGATGCTCCATTTAATTGGGTGATACACTTGAGGAAGAAGGGAATTAATGAGGATGTAGCATTTGGAAGTAGCCATGCTTAATGCAAGAATAAAAATGAGGATGGCATGGGCCAATTAGTGGAAGTGAAGTTGCTATTGGAGGACTACTACAGCACTAGAATATGGGAAGAGGTAGGAAATTTGGTTACTATTATGAATTCCTTATGCCATGATGGCATTCTAATGGGAGGTCAATTTCTATTGTTGTGGTGCTAGAGATATGCTTGGTGGCATATAATAAGTAGTATGAATGTAAGCAGGCAGGCTTTATTTTTGTGTAGAGATATGATGCTGCTAAAAGGATGCTAGTGGAATCTACTGAGGTAGCGAGGATGCTGTATGATGACTCAAAAGAATGATAAGTGCAAGAATGAAGGGGGACGTTGCATATGTGAAGTTGGAGAGCATTTTTAAAACAAGTGGAAGTTCAAAGAAACATGACAAGATGCCATTTTTCCTAACAACTGGTTATGTGGTCTGAATGGGATTTTTAAACTACTTGAAATGCTATGATGTTTGGGCTATAAAATACTGGACACGGTGTGTGGTATTATGTGGTTGCAGCTTCTTCGAATGCTTTGTTGGAAGAGGGAGTTGGACGTATACTTTAAGTGGAAGTGCTGCCAGTATATTGAAAGGCTAATTGTTGTTGGTGGGAGATATTGGAGGTTGCTATGCTTTACTGTTACAAAAATTTATTAAGTTCACATTATAGAATATTTAGGGAATAAGGGATAAGAAATTGAGGGGTTACCTATAGCAATTTATAAGAACAAGCAGTATTACAACAGTGGCTCTTGTTGAAACCAAAGTAGAGAAATTTAGTAGGAGAGATGTAGATTTGCTACTGGGCTAAGATTGGGAGTTTTTAGTGCAACTGTTAGTTGGCTTGTTTGAAGGTATTTTGGTTCTATGGAGGAGCTAGGTGAACTCAAAAATTATGAAGATTTCATTACAAGTACTTGTAGTACAGGCAAGGGTAAGGGAGGATAGGTTGATAAAATGTTGTGTGATGTATGAATCCAAGGAGCCTAGCAAGAGGAATGCATTGTGAGAGATCCTGATGAAGGAGGCTAGAGGTGGGGGACCATAATTGTGGTGGGGGACTTTGATGTTGTAATGTCATAGGAGGAGAAGATGGGAGGCAAGAGGTTAAGATGTGGGTGGGGCAATAATAGTTTTCTAAAATACAAGAATTAGAGTTGACTGACTTAGGATATGTGGGTAACAAGAACACTTGGTGCAACAAGAAAGAAGAAAGTGCTCGAATATTTGAGAGGCTACATAGAGTGCTAATGAATCTCAAGGGAATATAGGACTTTCTCACAACTATAGTTGCTCATTTGCGATGCATTGGGTCTAATCACTACCTATTACTTATTGAGTTGGGGACACATCAAGGGATGGCCACTAAAAGAAGAAATCAATTTAAGAATGCTTGGCTTGCATTTTCTCAGACTATAGGGGTTGTAAAAAAAGTGTGGAAAAGATCAACAAAAGGGAATCCTATGGAGAGGCTTTCTACAAAATTTTTTAGATCCCTAGCTACTTTGAGTAGGTGGAGCAAGATTGAGATGTGTAATCGTATTGATAGGAATAGTGAACTTGAAAGGAAAATCAAAGGTCTACAACTCAGGGAATCTGAGGTGGGTCTTAATGATCAGGAACATATCTAACTCCTACACCTCATTTCTTCTTTTCATAGGGCAAGTACACTTGAGGAGGATGGTGGTGACAAAGAGCAAAGGTCCAATCAACTCAACTAGGGGATTGAAATACTAGTTTCTTCCAGGCTACTGTGACTTCTAGATGGAGGGATAAGCATATACTATCATTGAAAGATGATAAGGGGGTGGTGGTTTGTTCCATAGATAAAATTGAAAGCTTTTTGGTGAACCATTTTGAGTCAAAGTGGTGCAATACTGATGTTGATTATCCTTCACTGCAATGCCAACCTTATAGATGTATTGGATTGGAGCAGGAAGGAGTGCTCACCATGTAGGTTATCGAGGATGAAATTATCAGAGCTATTAGATCAACAAGGAAGAACAAGGCTCAAGGGAAGGATGAGGTAATAGTAGAGTTCATATATCAGTATTAGGAGATTACTCAGGGGATATTGTTAGAGCTATGCTACAATTTTTTCATGATATATAGGTTCGAAATAAATGAAAGGACACTCTTATTATACTTAATCCTAAATGGTATGGTGCAAACAGATCAAAAAAATTTAGGTCCATAAGTTTTTACCATGTTATATACAAAATAATGGCAAGGATCTTGGTGGCAAGCAGAAGATGGTGTTATTTGACCTAATTACAAAGGAATAAAGTGCTTTTGTACTGGTTAGATTTATCTAAGATAATATATTTATTGCTAAAAAATGACAACCACGATACACTCTTTGATCTCTAGAGTGGATCTTATGGCAATAAAGTTGGATATGGAACAAGCATATGATAAGGTGAGATGGCAGTTTGTCATTGATATGATGATAATTTTGGGGTTCCTAACAGTGTAGTGTGAGTGGGTGAATTCTTGTATCTTAGCACTGAGGTTTGGAGTGTTATTGAATGGGGTCAGAATCCCATCGATTGAGGCCAAGAGAAGACTTAGGCAAGGATGCCAACTATGACCACATCAATTCACCATTATATCTAAATTTTTATCTAGGGTGGTGAGGAAGTATGAAGCTATGACATTTGTGGGATTTCGGTGTGGGCCAACTTCTTTAATCATTTCTTATTTGTTATATGCTGATGATGCCATTCTATATGACCTTATTATATGAGCTACTACTAGGGTGGTAAGATAGATTATGGAGGATTATGCGATGTATTTTGGGCAGAAGGTAAATCTTACTACATAAACAGTCTATTTTAGAAAGGGTATGGTTATGGTTGGAAGGAGAAAGAAGATGGTGGTTGCTAAAGTTCATATGACCCAAGAAGCAAATCTTGATTATTTGGGGATACATATTTTGGCAAAGTTGCTAACAAGGGAGAATTTAACGTTAACATTTAAAGAGTGGAAGAACAAGTTGCAAAATGTGGAATCAGGCCTCTTTCCTTGGTAGACAGGATTGTTATCATGAACTCTATGCTAACAGTGATTCCTAATTTCTACTTAAGCCATTGTGTGGTGCCAAAGGGGGTGATCAATGTATTAGAAAGGATGTTCAAAAGATACGTATGGTATAACACTAATGAAGGACATGCAATGCATTATGTGGACTGGAGTACCATCACTTTACGTAAGGAGGGTGGTTTGGGTATTCTTAATCTTATTATTTGGCAACAGGCCTTGACTATGAAGATATGTAGGAGGATCTTGACTAGGGTTTCTTCCAATCTAGTGGTGGCCTACTTACAATAATATGGAGATAGAATGGCCAAAATTTGTTAGTGAGTGTATTATTAAGCATATGGAATGGAATTTGTGCAGTCTTAAAGCTTAGGCTAGTAAATTATTGCTTGATTGGATGTTGTGTCTTCCTTAGGTACTGAATAATAGCATGGACTAGTTGCTACAATTACAAACTAAGTCCATGGAGGTGCATAATGCTAAGCTCTACTCAACAATGTTTAAAGTTAGAATTTAAAAAAATGGTGGAAGCTAACGGCTAGTTGAATGTAATTATAGTTGGATTTGGAAGCTCAAGGTGCTGACCAAGGTGAGGATTGTCATTTAAAGATTAGTTAAAAATTGTTTTCTAACCATTGAACGGCTATTTAAAAGAAGAATATTGGTGTGTAGTAGCTGCATTCGATGCTATAACCAGGCTAAAACAACACAACATTTGCTATGTGAATGCTGGAAGGTGAGAGAGGTTTGGAATGTGCAGCACATGAAGAACATTTTTGTAGCTCTTATTTCAAGTAGTAGTAGAAGAAGCAACAACAATTTTATATTACAATATGTATACAACACCTTGGAGACAAATGATTTGTAGTGTGGGGACGTGATTAAGCATGTTTTTGTTGTTGCTACACCTCTTTATTTCATTTGGAATAACAAAATTTTAAAAAACATAAGGTGCAAGTCATGAGTAGTGTTGTCTTATTGAGAAAGATTAAAATTGACATGATGACTACAACAAAAATATACAACTTTGCCTCATCCATTTCCTGTGGGAGTCCACACACCTCACATGAGTTGAATGTCACTTTATTTTGGGCTCCTCCTTCAACTGGATGGGTCAAAACAAATTGTGATGTGGTAGTTTGTGATGATTCTTTAGAGCTATGAATTATTGTTAGAGATCACCTTGGTAAGCCATTGCTTGTTGCTAGAAGAATGGTTGTTTCTTAATAAAGCATGGCTAGGGATATATACATGCCATTCTGAAGGCCTTCACATTGCTAAGGTCAAAGTTTTTGATTTATCATGCTTTTGAGATTCAGATAGATTCCACTATGGCTATTCAGGAGGTTTGTAATCTTCTACAACACCCATCATGTGGAGGAATATTCAAAGACTCTCTCTGGTATGTTTGAGGCATGGATACCTTTTGGTTAATGCATATTTATTGGTTGGGAAATGCTCCAATAGACTGGGTGGTGCATTATGCATGTTCATCCAGTTTTACTTGGGCCTAGGAAATGCCATTTCCCAAATCGCTTTTGATGTTGTTGTATTCAAACTTTTTGTTTGATCCTCCAAAGAGGACCTTTTGTAGGCTTCAACCATTAATAATTTATCAATGGAACTGCAAGACACTGTGGAATTGTGGAAAATGTTGGAAGCCCATGGCCTACTGCAAGTAATTATAGTTGGATTTGGAAGCTCAATGTGTTGCCCAAGGTGAGGATTTTCATTTGGAGATTAGTTAATAATTGTATTCCTATTGCTGAGTGGTTGTTTAAGAGGAGAATGGTGGAGTGTAGCTACTACATTTGGGGTTGTAAGTAGGACAAAATTTCACATCTGTTATGTGAATGCAGGAAGGCAAAAGAGGTTTGCAATGTGCAGCACATCAAGAATGCTATTGTAGCACTTGTTCCAAGTAGCAATGGAAGTAACAACACTAATTTTACATTATAGTAGGTACACAACATTTTTGAGGCCAATGATTTGAAGTGTGGGCTCTTGATTATGCATGCTGCTATTGTTGGTACAACACTTTATTACATTTGGACCAATAGGAATTTAAAAAAATACAAAGAGCAAGTCATGAGTAGTGTTGTCCTTCTGATAAATATTCAAATTGATGCAATAGCTACAATCAAAAAGTGCAACTTTTCTTCATCCATGTTCTGCAAGAGTCCACACAACTCAAATGAGTTGAATGTAGCTGTATTTCTGGCTCTTCCACCAATTGGATGGATCAAAATCAATTGTGATGTGGCGATCTGGCATGAAGCTGCAGGAATGGGAATTATTTTCAGAGATCACCTTGGTAACACAATACTTGTTGCTGGAAGGTGGGTTGTTTCTCAATCAAGCATAGCCATGGACGTACACATCATTATGGAGGCCTTCACATTGCTCAAGTTAAAGTTCTTGATTTATCATGCCATTGATATTCAATATTATTCTACTTTGGCTATTTAGGACGTTTGTAATTTTCTATGACACCCTTCACATGGAGGAAGATTCAAAGACTCTCTTTTGGTATGGTCGAGGCATGGAAACCTTTCGATCAACACATATTTATAGGCAAGGAGATGCTCTAGTAGACTAGGCAATGCATTATGCATGTTCATCTGATTTTACTTGGGACTGGGGAATGCCCCTTCCTAAACAACTTTTGTTGCTATTGTATTGAGATATTTTTTTGATCCTCCATAGAGGTCCTTTTGTAGGCTTCAACCATTAATAAATTATCAATGGAATCGAGAGACTTTGTGGGAGTGGTGAGGATTGCAGGTCACCTTATTGAGGGAAGACTGTCGGTGCATCGGGTGTGCAGGAAGTTGGTTGCGACTACTCACACGGGCACTTAATGTAGGCACAGAGGGGGTTCTGGAACACGCTTAGTTGGAATCTACAAAGGCCTGAACATCATCAATCACTGTATGCTGAGGTAGAGGAAGTTCTGTGGGGCAGTGAGTTTGAAGGAATCAGGGAACGGGTGCTAACGCGGGTCCTACCACATGCATGCACGAGGGTTTGGAAATAACATTACGAAGGCATGAATGCCTACGACTTCAAACTTGGCACTGAAATACATTTGGCAGAGGAAGGATGGCGGTGTGGCAGGTGGTCGTGTGGCTCTAGTTGTGCATGCTCGGGGGGTTTAAATTGGCACTGAAGGGGATGCACACACAAAGATGCGAATGGTCATGACTTAAAAAGTGTGCTGAAGGTGATCGAGGTGTATAAAATAGGCGGTGTATTGATGTGAATACCGTGACGTGCAGTGCAAAGTTCACGACGCATGGTGTGAAGCATGATGTGCAATGCACATGCGTAATCACAAGGAATTTAATCTTTAATTAATAGCTTTCAATGCATTTTGCTTGGCAGAGTAACAAATCAGGCTACAATCTTTGTGTTTCGAGTGCACACATCACTCACTTTGGGTGCTGTGAGGTTTGATGTTTTCTTGGGGTTGCTTCTCATTTAATAATTTGTATAGTACTCTGCTGCATCAATAGAATGAAATTCCACTTGTCAAGGTCAATTATAAACCTGGAACTTTGAAATTTTATATAGCTCTGTTTTCTAGAATACCTTGTGTTGCTGCTGGAAGTTGATCTATAATTGCTGCAAGTTCTATGTTGTGCAATTTATTTGTAATTTCTTTGTTGTGTTGTTATACTAGAAGTGTTGGAAAATAATTGCACAGGTTGTGTTGGCTAAAATAATTGTTGGTCGAAATATTCATCTCAAGATCTGGTTGAAATAATAGTTGTTATTGCTTTCCTGTGTTGCTGTTGTTGTGCTGGGATTGCTGAAAGTGTAGGGTGATACCTATGTTATGGTTGGCACCAAATAAAAGAAGAGCACCATGAAGGGGAAAAGTTGTGAACATTTGTCTCATATACATAATGAATTGTTGGTTTAGGAATACAGTTATATTATAATCTTAGCAAATAAGGAAGTTGTATTGGTAGTGTCTACACCTGATGGTCAGGTAGGAGCAGATTTGAATGATAGTGAAATGATGGTAGACTCTATATCTACTGAGAGTGACACTGGCATGGGATCCATTGAGAGCTAGAGGAGACAAACTTCTATATGAGGATGGAGGGAAAGGTAGTCATTGCTCAGGGCATAATAGGTGGAAGCAGAGATTGTGACAACTCTATGAACAATGGAGCACTGAGGTGGCAGAACATTCAAAATAATACCAATGGGATCAAAATAAAGAAGGGCAAGACAATATGATGCAAGGAGTGGGATATGATGAGGGTGGTAAATAGGATAATTTCAACAAAATAAGCTTCAAGGATATGCTGACAGTTGGAAGGAACTCAAATATTATAATTACAACAACCACTTAGTAGCCTTCTCATATAGATGCAAAAGAGGTTGCTAATAACATAATTGATTTTATAGTATAGGATGAGATTATTATGTCAGATTTGGCATGCAGCAGATGCAAAGAGTTTCATCAATTTGATCTTATGGGGAGAGTCTATGACAATACCCTCCATTTCTACATTATTGCGAGGCTTTTAAAGCATAGGTGAGGCCATTTCAAAATATTGGATCTATCATTAGGTTACTTTTTTCTTCATTTTGATTCAAGTGGGGACATGAATGTTGTGTGGCATGGGGAACCTTGGCAGGTAGTGGGACAAATCATAGGGTTGGATGTATGGACTCCTGAGTTCAGGTCGAGTTCCATGACAATAATATGTGCCCCAGTATGGGTGAGATTCCTAGTACTTCCTTTGTTACAATGAGGCATGAAAAATATTTTATGTATTCTTAAAGCTTTTGGGGAACCAATTTTATAGGATGGATGGACCACTCATTTGCAACAATCCTCATATGCAAGGGTCTATGTGATGTTGGACCTCCAAAAACCTTTGAAGTTGGGAATGTGGCTGAGTTGGCTATTAGGGAAGGCATTATACTCTTTTGAGTACGAGGGCCTTCCTCAAATGTGTTACACCTAGGAGGAATGAGTTGATTTGATAGGGGAAGTGGAGGGGAATGCAGCAAGTAGGAAGGAGGAGACTATTAAAACATTGCAAAGGAACCAGGAACCTCAACGACCAAGCACTCAGTGGGATGAGGATGAGGATGCAAGGAATGGGCTAGCCCTTGGATGCTAGTTTAACCGAGAAGAATATTTTTGAATCCCATAGCTACTCCAAACTTTCAGAGGGACCCAAGGGGGGTGGTTAACAATGGTGGAGAAGGGAGGTACCTAGGTAGGTGTAGAAGTGTCTCTATTGCAAGGGGTAAGGAATCTTTCAAGCAAGTATGGACCCTGAAGGATACATTGGGGAGGGAAGCTACAAAGCAGGTGACTCAATTTATTAAAGGAGGCCAACATGGGAAGAGGTCAATAGAGGAGGTCACCAATGGGAAAAGAAGATTGTAGCAGGGTGGTGTGGTTTGGAGAGGTTCAAGCCATGTGGCTGTATAAAACTAAATGGAGAGAGAAGGGAACCTCTCAGTTATAGTTGATGAGCTACAGCATTTGTAATCCAATCGTTTGGAGATGAAGTATAGAGGTGCAAGTTATAGTGAGAGGTGCAGGGACTACGTTTATGTCTCCAAGTAGGGAGATTGGTGTGTATGCATTTGGCTGAAAGTGGGGGATGCTCCCCTCAGTTACTGTTGCTATAGTTGTTAGGAAATTTTTTTGTTAGGGAGCTAGAAATTTGCTTTAAGACAAGCTCGGTGCTGTATTAGATCGCCATGGAACTCTTCATGCATTAAAAGCTAGGCACAAAGGGGGAAACGAGCTAAAGTGGAATCCAAAAAGGTGCTTGAAATGGAGATGAGATGTTTGTTGAAAATTGATAGTGTGGTTTTGCAAAGTGATGATGCTCCATTTAATTGGGTGATACACTTCAGGAAGTAGGGAATGAATAAGGATGCAACTTTAAGTTGTAGCTATGCTAAATGCAAGAATTGAAATGAGGATGGCATGGGCCAATTAGTAGAGGTGAAGTTGCTGTTGGAAGACTAATGTAGTGCTTAAATATGAGAAGAGGTAGGGAATTTGGCTCCTATCATGAATTCCTTAGGCCATGATGGCATTCTGTTGGGAGGTAAATTGTTGTTGGAGTGGCACTAGACATATGCTTGATGGCGTATCATAAGCAGTATGAATGCTAGGAGGCAGGTAGTAGTTTTGTGTGGAGACAGGGGGCTACTAAAATTGTGCTGCCTGAGTGTACTTTGGTAGGGAGTTTACTGTATGATGACTCAAAAAAATGTTAAGTGCAAGAATGAAGGGGGATTCTACAAATATAAAGTTGGAGGGCATTCTGGAAATGAATGGAAGTTTAAAACGACAAGCTGTGGTTTTTCCTTATAGCTAGCTGTGTGGTCCGAATGGGAATGCTAAATTCCTTAAAATGCTATGATGTTCAGGCTATAAAATGCTGGACATAATGTGTGTAGTTGGGTGGTCACAACTTTTTCAAATGCTTTGCTAGAAGTAGGAATTTGATGTACACTTCAAGCAGAAGTGTTGCTAGTATGTTTAAAGGCCAACTACTATTAGTGGGAGATACTAAAGGTTGCTATGCTTTGCTATTACCAAAAATGATTAAGTTTGTTGTATAGAATATTAGGGGAATAAGCGAAAAGAAATTGAGGGGATACCTTTAGCAATTTTTAAGAATAAGGAGTATTACAGCAATGTCTCTTATTGAAAGTAGTTTGGAGAAATTCAATAAGAGAGATGTAGATTTGCTGCTTGGTAGAGATTGAGAGTTTGTAGTGCAACCTTCAGCTGGCTTGTCTTTAGGTATTATGGTTCTATGGAGGAGCTGGGTGAAATTGAAAGTTATGAAGATTTCATTGCAAGTACTTGTAGTGTTGGCAATGGTAAGAGAGGATTAGCTGATAAACTGTTGTGTGGTGTATGCATCTAAGGAGCCTAGAAAGAGGAACGTTGTGTGGGAGATCTTGAGGGTGGAGGCTAGAGGTGGGGGACCCATGATTGTAGTGGAGGACTTCAATGTTGTAATGTTGTAGGAGGAGAAGAGTGGAGGGAAGAGGTTTAGGAATGGGTGGGAGTAGTAGGAGTTTTCTAAAATCATACAAGAATTAGAGTTAACAGATTTTGGATATGTGGGTAATAGGTACACTTGGTGCAATGGGATCGAAGGAGGTGCTTGAATATTGGAGAGGATGGAAGAGTGCTTATGAATCTCTAGGGAATACAGGACTTTCCCATAACTACAGTTACTCATTTGTCGCACTTTATGTCAGATCACTACCCATTATTATTTTTTTCGTGATGAAGTTATGGGCCTCCAATAGAGTTTTCTCTAGCTTAGCCCTACTCAGGCATCGTTCACCATCTTTTGGGTCATGACAGTCATGCTCTCACTAGAGCCCTTTATAGAAGATCTGAGTCGATCGGTGGCTCACCCTTTAAAGGAGGATCCCATCAATCGGCTTCCTTGTGTCTTTTAGGTTTGCAAACCCGTCAACTCGCAAGCATGTCAGACTTAGTCCATGTTTCAAGATGGTCAGATGGGGAGCACACTGGCCATCACCCATGCACACGGTGCTAGCAAGGCACGCCTCGATTGTGTGAGCAATGCGATCGGCTACCATGACGATTTCTCCTTTAGCGACCTCCACTAGGGCTTTTGTTGCCACGATGGCCTGAGACGGTCTGATCCTCGAGCTATGTAACAAACAAATCAATGGCCATTCTGCATCCAGTTGAGGCACACTACCGGCCCCCATCTACTTCTCTCTTGACAATTTCAAGCACACTTTGACTCCCTTTTCAAAGTCCTTTTCATCTTTCCCTCGTGGTACTTGTCTGTTATTGGTCTCTCACAATTATTTAGCCTTGGACAGAATTTACCATCCAATTTGGGCTGCATTCCAAAACAACCCGACTCGTTTACAGTGCCTCGTGTAGCAACAGAGTATGAGCCGAATGGGGCTCTCACCCTCCTTAACACCCCTTTCATAGGAGACTTGATCCTGATATGTCACTGAGGATGCCTCTCAAGACTACAATTTAGGCTTCAGGCTACCTGATTTCCAAACTGCTTGTCTCATTTTGCTCATCGTTACTAAGGGAATCCTTGTAAGTTCTTTCTCCTTCACTTATTTATATCCTTTAACTTAATGGGTGGCCTCACTTAACATGAGATGATGAATCCACACAATGGAGCATAGAGTTGGATCAATGAGGTGCATCTCCTTGTCTCCTTACAACTTTGATTCTTGCTGGCCAACACCACAACAATCGGTGGCATCCACTTCTAACCACGTCGATAGTTGACCATCACCTACACCTCAACACACTATGCAACAGCATGGGGTGCCATCAATCGCCTACAAACTGGGGCCTGGGACCCAAACCAATGACTCCAGGCTTCTGCAATGAGAGACAGGTCGCATTACACCCATGCAGGCGTGCCCTCGGCTTGTATCCTTGGGTGCAATGTGTGTTCAAAAAATGGATGGTTCATGGGATTCTATAATTCAAAACATGTGTTGCATTTCACTACATTCTTCATTGATGCAAGAGCCAAGATATCCATTGTCAAGAATTGTTCGATGTTCGATTGCCAAGCTTCACTGGACCTGATGATACAAAGCATACTCCTCTGTCACCTTAACATTTGCTCCCCCTTGGCACCTTACCATGCCCACAAGTTTTTGTTTATACCCCATATAATCGAGCTCCATATGAAAGCAGGGGAAAATGCTATGAAGGAATGCGAGATAGAACAATCGTTGCACACCCACATGTTGGATATATCACTCCATCCTTTATACCTCTTGTCAATGATCCTTCTGTAGGTTCACCTACAAAAACCTTCTTACAACTTCTCCTTCCTCTAAATTATAAGCTTTAGTGGACTTCTTGTTGAGTCGCACGTGGCAAACTACCCACATCACAGCGATTTGAACACATCACCGGACCATTCAATCGGTAAGAGCGACGGGTGGTGTGTGTAAAGGGTAGGGACATAATCAACACAAGTTAATGACTCGCTCATACTAGGAATTCCTTGTTGAAGACCAATAATTATAATGATTTATCCCCATCACTATGAATTTTTCATAAGATTACCCAGACCTTTTGACCAAGGCAATGGACTCATTAAATACATCAATGTAGCACGAATGCCATTGAGAACATTTAAGGGCTGAGGTCTTGTTTGTTAATGAAATTAACCAGACAAATTGCTCCACCAACTAACAACGGCCATGCATCACCACCCATAGAGTCAAGAATGAGCTCTCAGTTTATCAATCCTTAATATGTCTGGACCTAGTAAGCTTCCCAATGTTGAGTCAAATAGAGCTGTAGGCTCCACTCCTGGTGGTGCCCTTCCATCAATTCCTTTATGTTTTAGTTTTGCAACCATACACCCCCAAGAACCCAAAGACTTTCTCTCGTTTAATGCAGCAATGGCAACAATAATAACTTTTTATTACAGCAACTTTTTAGCAATTTTGAGGCAAATGGGTTAAGGTGTGGGGATGTCATTATGCATGCTACTATAGTTGCTAAAGCTTTCTATTATATATGGATGAATAGGAATTTAAAAAAGCACAAGTAGTAAGTTTTAAGTAATACTATCTTATTAAGGAGAATTCAAATTGATGTGGTCTCTGCAATGAAGAAATACAACTTGACTTCATCCATGTCAAGTGGGAATCCATACAACTCGCATGAGTTGAATGTAGCCTTACCCTGGCTTCCTCCTCCAACTGGATGGATCAAAACCAACTATGATGTGGTAGTTCATGATTATGCTGTAGGGCTCGGAATTGTGATTAGAAATCACCTTGGGAGGCCCTTTCTTATTGCTGGAAGGAAGATTATTTCACAATCGAGCACATCCATTGAAGTGCATTTTATTCTAAAGGCTATGGCACTACTAATAATGAAGTTCTTCATGTATCACGCTGCTGAGATATAGAAAGACTCTACCTTGGCTATTCAAGAGGTTGCCAATCTTCTACTTCACCCCTCTGATGGAGGAAGGTTCAAAGACACTCTTTGGTATGTTAGAGGCATGGACATGTTTCGCTTAAAACACATCTACAGGCAAGGAAATTCTCCTATAGATAGGGTGGTGCATAAAGCATGTTTAGTTGATTTTACTTGGTACTAGGGTATGCCCCTTCCCAAATTGATTTTGAAGCTATTACTTTCTGATTTTTTTTGTTTGATCCTTTTTAGAGGACTTTTTGTAGGCTTCAGCCATTATTATTGTTATATCAATGGAACCCAAAGACTTTCCCCTGATTTTAGGACTAGCACCATTACTGCAATATGTGCCCCTATGTGGGTGAGATTTCCCACACCTCTGTTGATGTATTGGGACATAAAAAATATTTTGTGCATTATCAAAAAAGTTGGTGAACCCATCTTACTGGATGGATGAACTGTAGATTTGATTAAGATTATCGTATGCAAGGGTCTGTGTAAGGATGGACCTTTCGAAACTATTAAAGCCAGGAATGTTGCTAAGTGGGGAATTGGGAAAGGCATTTTAGCTTTTTGAATATGAGGGCCTTCCTCGTATATGTTACTCATGTGGCCATGTTGACCACTACACAGATTAGTGTCCCACTAAATAAACATAAGTTGAGGTGATAAGGAATTTAGAGGGAAAGGTAAGAAGATGGTTGAAGAAGGATGATAAAATAATACAAGAAAGCTAGGAAACCCAACAGCCAAGAACTTTGTAGGAATTGGATGAGGGAGTCAACAAAGAGCTAGGCCCTCGGATGTCGCTATAATTGAGAAGGAGGACTGCTATGCCTGTTCAAAGAAGAATTTCAATTCAAACAACTACTCCAAATGTTCAGAGGGACACAAGGTGAGTGGTGAATAATGCTGTAGAGGGACGTTCCCAGGAAGGTGTAGAAGCATTTCAATTGTAAGGGGGAGAGAACCATTTAGGAAAGTTTGGACCCCAAAGGATCCTATGGGGAAGGAGGTTGTACTATAGGAGACCCAATATGTTGAAGGAGGGTGGCATGACAAGAGGCCAAAAGAGGTGGACATCAAGGGAAAAGGGAAACTACAATAGGCTAGACAGATGATTAGGGTGTCATTTGCCATGTGGATACACAAAATTAAAAGGAAAGAGAGGGATACCTCTTGACTACAACTCATGAGCTGCAGCATTTGTGTTGCATTGGCATTGGTGATGTCTTATGGAGCTATAATTTATAGTGAAAGGTGCAGACATTGCTTTCATAATTGTACATAGGGTGATTAGTGCAAACAATGCTTGCCAAATTTGGTGGATGCTCTCGTTGGTCTCTATTCTACTTTGAGAAATGCTTATAGCTATAGTTATAGGCCTTGCAATCCATCATGGAACAATAACTTGACACTTTATGGGCATTGGGCGAACGGTCAATCTAATACAGTGATGATAATGAAGATGGAAGTCAAGAAGCAATTTAACAAAGCACTGGAAAATAAGATGAAACACTTGTTAGAAACTAACAAAATTACTTGGAAATGTGCCATTGCTTCTTTCTACAGGGGAAAGCTCGAGAGGAAAAAGGAATTCAATGGAGATATAGCATTTGGATGCAGCAATGCAAAATGCAGAATTAGATTTGAGGATGGCATGGATAGAGTAATACAGGAAGCCCAAGTGCAGAAGGCGATGTTGCTGCCGGAAGAATGCTAGAGCGATGGATTATGGAGAGAAAATGACAATGAAGGGAAGTTAGCTGCTACTATGAATTCCTTAATCCATGTTGCTGCATTGCGGGTGCCAAATTGCTACTGATGAGGGGTTTGGGATGTGCTTGGTGGACTTTCATGTGCAACTCAATTATGAGATGGTAGATTGTAGTTTTGTGCAATGGCATGCTGCTATTGAATTGGTATGGGAGGGGTCAATTGAGGTTGGGAGCTTGTTGGATGAAGACACAAAATAATGACAAGCACAAGAAGGTAGTGGGGTGCTACAGATGTGAACCTATAGAACACTTTGTAAACAAGTAGGGCTTTAAAGATATAACACATGCTAAAGTTGTTCCTTATTGTTGGTTATTTGTGCTAACTACAAATACAAAATTTCTTGGAATGTTAAGACACGTTGGACCAGAGAATGTTGGGCATGATGTGTTGAGTTGTTTGGCTTGAACAGTGACCTACAATGCTGTTTTCAAAGTGAGAAGTAGATGTGCACTTCAGGTGGAGGTGCTGCCAGCATGTGGAATGGCTAGTTACTGTCAGTGGGAGTTGCTTGTGGCTCTCTGCTCTATTATTACCACCAAAATGATTAAGTTAATTGCATGGAACATTTAGGGAATAAGGGATAAAATATCTAGGGGCTACCTATAGTGGTTTGTAAGGGATGGAGACATTGCAGTAGTGGCTCTTATAGAAACCAAGATGAAAAAGTTTAGTAGAAGGGATGCAGATTTGCTAGTAAGTAGGGATTAGGAATTTGTAGTGCAACCATTAGTTGGATTCTCTGGAGGGATCATGGTTTTTGTTAGAGAGCTGATTGAACCTAAAGGTTATAAAAATCTCATTGCAAGTACTTGTTCTATAGGAGAGGGTAACGAAGGAAGGGATGATAAAATGTTGTGTGGTATATGCTTTTAAGGAGCCTATCAAGAGAAATGCTATGTGAGAGATCCTAATGGAGGAAGCTAGATGTGGTGGACCTCTGATAGTGGTGAAGGATTTCAACATTGTCATGTTGCAGGAGGAGAAGAGAGGAGAGAAGTGGTTTAGAAGTAGGCAAGGATAGTAAGTGTTTCCTAAAATCATATAGGAGTTGGAGTTAGTTGACTTGGGATTTGTGGGCAATAGGTACACTTGGTGTAATGGGAAAGAAGAGGGGGCTCGAATATTGGAAAGGCTGGATAGAGTGCTTATGAATCTCTAGGAAATATAAGACTTTCCTACAAGCACCGTTAGTCACTTGTCATGCATTATGTCTGATCATTGCCCACTAATTATTGAGTTGAGGACTCACCAGGATATGGCCACTGAAAGAAGAAATCAATTTGAAAGTGCTTGGCTCTCATTTCCTCACACATTGGGGGTGGTTCAAAAAGTGTAGAATAAATTGGTGAGCGGGAATCATAAGGAGAGGCTTTCTACAAAACTCTATAAATCCCTAGCTTCTTTGTGTAGGTGAAGCAAGTATGAGATGCAAAACCTTATTGACAAGAATGATGAGCTTGAAAAGAAAATCCATAGTGTACAACTCAAGGAATATGAGGGTCTAAATGAAGAGGAACACATCCAACTTAGACAACTCATTTCTTCCTTTCTTAGGACTAGTGCACTTAAGGAGAGATAGTGGTAGCAAAGAGCAAAGGTATAATTGGCTCATCTGGAAGATAGCAATTCCAATTTTTTCCATGCTGCTATGACTTCTAAGTCGAGGGATAAGAAATATACTACAGTTGAAGAATGACATAGGTGAGTTGGTTAGTTTCACAAAAGGAATAAAAAACTTGGTGATTCATTTTGAGGCAAAGTGGCGTAATACAGATGCTGAGTATCCTACACTACAAGACCAACGTTACAGATGCATTGGATTAGAATAGGAAGAAATGCTCACCGTGCAGGCTACTGAGGAAGAAGTCATTACAGCTATCAGATTTATAAGAATGAATAAGACACTGAGATGGATGAGGTTACAGAAGACTTCATTTAGGGGTACAGGGATATTACTCAGGGAGATATTATTCAAGCTATGCTACAATTCTTTCAGGATAGACAGATGCCAACAACTTGGAAGGATACACTTGCTGTACTTATGCCTAATTTTTATGGTGTAGATAGATAAGAACAATTTAGGCCTACAAGTCCATGCAACGTTATATACAAAATAGTGACAAGGATCTTGGTGGCAAGACTAAAGATAGTTTTACCTAATCTTATCACCAAGGAGCAAGGTGCTTTTGTACTAGGTAGATCTATCTAGGATAAAATATTTACATACGGAATGGCAACCAGGATGCATTCTTCAGCCTCTAAAGAGGGACTTATGGCAATAAAGGTGGACATGGAACAAGCATATGATAAGGTCAGTTGTCAGTTCGTTATTAATATGATGACATTTTTGGGCTTTCTAATAATGTGGTGTGAGTGGGCGAATGAATGCATCATAGCACTGAGGTTTAGGGTGTTACTAAATGTGGTCAAAATCCCATGGATTGAGGCCAAGAGAGGACTGAGGCAAGGATGCCCATTGTCACTGTATTTGTTCACTATCACATCTAAATTTCTATCTGGGCTTGTGAGGAAGTATGAAAGTGATGACATCATTGGGATTTTGGTGTGGGCCAACTTCTCTAATCATTTTTCATTTGTTATATGTTGTTGATGTCATTCTATATGCTCTTACTACATATGCTGTGGCTAGGGCAGTAAGACAGATTATGGAAGATTATGGGATATATTCTGAGCAGAAGGTAAACATGGCAAAATCAAGAGTGTACTTTAGCAAGGGGATGGAGGGGATGAGAAGGAAAATGGTGGAAGGGAAAATTCATATGACCTAAGGGAAAAATCTCAAGTATTTAGGGATACATATTTCAGTAAGGCTACTAAAAAAGGAAGACTTCAATTTTATCATTCAAAAAATTGAAGAACAAGTTGTAAAATGGAGAATCAGACCTCTTTCAATGGTGGGAAGGACTATTTTGATGAACTCGATGTTGACAGCAATTTTGAATTTTTACAGAAGTCATTATATGGTGCCGAGGGGGGTGATCAATATTTTGGAAAAGATATTTAGAAGATACTTATGGTACGATGCCAAGGAGGGACAAGCGATGCATTATGCAGATTGGAGCACTGTCACGTTACCGAAGGAGGGTGGTTTGGGTATCCATGATCTTTGTATTTGGCAATGGGTTTTAATGATGAAGCAATGTAGGAGGATCTTGATGAAAGAAGATTACTTGTGGATGGAAGTGATGAAGAGTAAATACTTTGTGAGAGACAAAATGGGGTGGTGGTATTCCATGAGGAGCATTGTAAGCATGCAGATTAATCAAGGAGGTAATGCGAAGTGCTTTACTAAATTTTGTTTAGAGAATTAGAGATGATAAAAAGGTACTATTTACAGAAGATAATTTGTTAGGCTTTCTCCTATTCAAGTGGTGGCCTACATTCATCAACATGGAGGTTGAATGGCCAAATTCCTTTGGTGAATGCATTATTTAGCACAACAAATGGGATTTGTGTAGTCTTTGAGCATGGGCTACTAAATTATTGATGGAAAGGGTACTGCATCTCCCTTGGGGGCTGAAGGATGACATGGACATGCAACTGCAAATTTAAATAGAATCTATGGGGTAAATAATTTCAAGCTCTACTCATCTTTGCAGCAAGCTGCAACTACGGAAAATGATGGGAGTTCATGCGCTGCTTGAAATAACTATAGTTGGATTTGGAAACTCAAAGTGCTACCAAAGGTGCGAATTTTCATTTAGAGATTGGTGAAAAATTATATTCCTACCACTGATTGGCTATTCAAGAGGTGATTAGTTGAGTGCCACAACTATGTTTGGGGTGCAAGCTGGCCAAGACCTCACAACATCTCATGTGGGATTACTTGAAGGAGAAGGAAGTCTAGAATGTGCACCTTATGCAAGACACTACTGTAGCTCTCATTCCATGCAGTAGTGAATGGATTAAGTTATGGGGACATCATTATGCATGCTACTATAGTTGC
Organism: Vanilla planifolia; assembly: GCA_023846275.1. Taxonomy (NCBI): domain Eukaryota; kingdom Viridiplantae; phylum Streptophyta; class Magnoliopsida; order Asparagales; family Orchidaceae; genus Vanilla; species Vanilla planifolia. The sequence continues at coordinate 296,553 of JAIUJO010000357.1, forward strand.
TACAGCTTTCTATTATATTTGGATGAACAAGAATTTAAAAAAGCACAAGCAAAAAATTTTCAACAATACTATCTTATTGAGGAGAATTCAAATTGATGTGGTGGCTATAATAAAGAAATACAACTTCACTTCATCCATGTCTAGTAGGAATTCATAAAACTCACATGAGTTGAATGTAGCCTTATCCTAGGTTACTCCTCCAACTGGATGGATCAAAATCAACTGTGATGTAGTGGTTCAAGATGATGCTGTGGGGCTAGGAATTGTGGTTAGAGATCACCTTTGGAGTCCTTTGCTTGTTGTTGGAAGGAAGATTATTTCACAATCAAGCACAACCATGGAGGTGCATGCTATTCTGGAGGCTGTGGCACTATTAACGATGAAGTTCTTCATGTATCATGCAATTGAGGTATAGACAGACTCTACTTGGCTATTCAGGAGTTGGACAATCTTCTACAACACCCCTTAGATGGAGGAAGATTTAAAGACTCTCTATGGTATGCTAGAGGCATGGACACATTTCACTTAATGCACATCTACAAGCAAGGAAATTCCCCTATAGACTACGCAATGCATAATGCATGTTTAGTTGATTTTACTTGGGATTGGGGAATGCTCCTTCCCAAATCACTTTTGAAGCTGTTACTTTCTTATTTTTAGTTTGATCCTCTATAGAGGGCTTTTTTGTAGGCTTTGTCCATTATTATTATATTAATTGAACCCAAAGACTTTTGGTTGAAGACAATTAGCTGAGATTTCTTCCAGTCAAGTGGTGGCCTATGTACATCAACATGAAGGTAGAGTAGCTGAAATTTGTTAGTGAATGCATTATTAAGCAAGGGGAATGGGATGTGTGTAGTCTTAAAACTTGGGCTAGTGAATTATTGCTCGATAGGGTGCTATAACTTTAATGGGCACTGAATGATAGCATGAACCAGTTGTTGCAATAAATCTGTGGAGGTGAATAATTTCAAGTTCTACTCAATTATGGTGCAAGCTGAAATTCTAGAAAATGCTAGGGGTTCATGTGCTGTTGCAAGTTATTATAGTTGGATTTCACAGCTCAAAGTACTATTCAAGGTGAGGATTTTCCTTTGGAGATTGGTGAAAAATTATATTCTTACCACTGAATGGCTATACAAGAGGAGATTGATAGAGTGCAGCAACTATGTTTGGGGGTATAATCAGGTTGAGACATCACAACATCTCATATAAGATTGTTGGAAGATGAAAGTGATTTGGAATGTGTAGCACATGAAAGACCCTACTGTAGCTCTTGTTCCATGCAGTAGCAAAACCTACAACAATTTTACATTATAGTAGCTTTATAGCACTTTCGAGGAAAATGAATTCAAGTGTCAAACATGATCAGGCATGCTGCTTTAGTTGCTATAGCTCTCTACTACATTTGGACTGATAAGAATTTAAAAAAACACAAGGAGAAAGTGTTCAGTAATATTATCCTATTGAGGAAGATTCAAATTAATGCAATGGTTGTAATCAAAAAATACAACTTGGCTTCGTCCATGTTTAGTGGGAATCCATACAACATCTACTATGTTGAATATAGCTTTATTCTGGGCTCCTCCTCCAACTTGATGGATCAAAATCAACTGTGATGTGGTGGTTCAAGATGATGCTGTGGGGCTGGGAGTTGTTGTTAGAGATCATCTTGGGAAGCTATTGCTAGTTGCTGGAAGGAAGGTTATTTCACAATCAAGATAGCTATTGAGGTGCATGCCATTCTAGAGGCCATGACAATGCTCAGGTCAATGTTCTTCATGTATCATGCTGTTGAGATTGAGACATACTCTACTATGGCTATTCAGGAGGTGGGCAATCTTCTACGACACCCTTCACTCGATGGAAAATTCAAAGAATCTCTATGGTATGTCAGAGGCATGGATACCTTTCAGTTAACGCATATTTATAGGCAAGGAAATTCCTAGCAGATTGGGTAGTGTATTATGCATGTTCAATTGATTTTACTTGGGATTTGGGTATGCCTCTTCCCAAACTACTTCTGATGTTGTTGTTTTCAAATTTTTTGTTTGAACCTCTATAGTAGAATTTTTGTAGGCTTTGACCATTATTGTATTATCAAAGGAACCCAAAGACTTTGTGAGGGAGCTTTCATGAGGGAGGTGGGGATTCTAGTTTTCCCAGTGGAGGGAAGATTGGTCGATGTGTAAGAAGGACAGCGAGAGTGCAAGTGGAGTTCAGGGGTGTGCACAGCAGCCAGTGACAGAAATTTCTTTAGAGGCACGAATGCCCACGAATTCGAAGATTGGTGCTAAAATTAAATTGAAGAATTTCACGATTACATGAATAGTGTGACGAAAATGTGTCACCCATGCATAATGAATTATTGATTAAGGAATGCAACTATGCTCTTAACTGAGCAAACAAGTTGTATTGGCCATTTCTACAATTGATGGTGAAGTGAGAGTAGGTTTGAATGATAATGGAATGTTAGCAGACTTGGTATGTACTACGAGTGACATAGTCGTAGCATCTACAAAAGAGGTGGATGAGATTAATGCCTACATGGGGATAGATAGGAAGATGGACATTGCATAAGTCTTATTAGGTGGCAATAAAGAGAGCAATAAAGCAATGAACAAGGGAACACTGATGAAGAGGAAAGCTCAAACCCATACCAATGAGGACCATACTGAAGAAGGATAGGATACCATAACGCAAGGAGTGGGATATGGTGAGGGTGGTAAATAAGACAACTCAAGCAAAGTAAGTTTTAAAGATGTGCTGATAATTAAAAGGAACTTAAATATAGCAAATATAATAAACATTGAGAAACCTCTTTATATTAATGTTAAGGAGGTTATTGCTAAGATGCTGGATTACGTAGTGCAAGATGAGATTATCATGCCAAACTTAACATGCAGTAGACGTAAGGAGTTTCACCAATTTGATTTGGTAGGGAGAGTCTATTGTAATAGCCTTTCTTTCTAGGTTATTGCAAGGCTTTTATAGTACAGGTGGGGTCATTTTAAGAATTTTAGAATATTGGACCTTTCATTAGGATGCTTTGTCTTCATTTTGGTTAAATTGACGATAAGAATGCTGTGTGGCTAGGTGGACCTTGACAGGTAGTAGGACAATCCTTTGGGTTTGATGTTTGGACCCCTAAGTTTAGACCTTGTGCCATGACTATAATGTGTGCCCCTGTGTGGGCGAGATTCCCTTTGCTTCCATTGATATATTGGGAGATGGAAAACATTTTATTCATTGCCAAAGAGGTTGGGGAACCAATCTTATTGGATGGATGGACCACTAATTTGTAGCAATCTTTATATGAGAGGGTTTGTGTATGGATGGACCTTTTGAAACCTTTGAAGCCAGGAATGTGGCTGAGTGGGTTATTGGGGAAGACATTCAAATCCTTTGAGTATGAGCTCCTCCCTCGAATGTGTTACACTTGGGGTCATGTTGTCCAACACATGGATCAATGTTTGATTAGGAAAACACAAGATGATTTGATAGGGGCTTTAGAGGGGAATGCAGCAAGTGGGAAGGAGAAGACTGATAAAACAATACAAGTAAGCTAGAAAACCCAACGAGCAAGAACTCAGTAGGATGACGATGAGGGAGTTTGGAAAGGGTTAGGCCTTAGATGTTAGTACAATCGAGAAGAAGGAGGGCTTCCATGCCTACTCAAAGAAGATTTAAAGTTAATACAGTTGCTTTGAATTTTTAGAGGGGCCCAAGGTGTGTGGTCAATAATGGTGAAGTTTGGAGATACCCTGGAAGGTGTAGAAGTATCTCTATTGCAATAGGGAGGGAACTTTTCCAGAAAGTATGGACCCTAAAGGATACATTGGGGAAGGAGGCTGCAATACAAGTTCCTTGACATATCGATAGAGGCCAGCAGGACAAGAGGTCAAAAGAGGAAGACACCAAGGGGAAGGGAAAATTGTAGTAGGAAGGTGATATGATTAGGGGAGTTTTAAGCCATGTGGTTGTACAAAACTTAATGGAGAGAGAGGGAAACCTCTCAATTATAATTCATGGGCTATAACATTTGTAATGAAATGTCTTTCATGATTCATGGAGGTGCAAGCTATAGTGAGAGTTACAGGGATTGTATTTATAATTCTAAGCAGGGTGTTTGGTATGAATTCTTTTGGTCGAATTGGGTGGATGCTCTCTTTGGTTTTTATTTGGCTTTAAGAAGCTTATTACTATAGTGAAAAGCCTTGCAATCCTTCATGGAACAATGATTTGACATATAATGGGCTTGTAGGCGAAGGGACAATCCAATAAGGTGCTCGAAATGAAGATGAGACACTTGCTTGAAATTAATAGAGTTACTTGGCAAGGTGCTGCTGCTTCTTTCAATTTGGTGAAGCATGTGAGGAAGAAAGAAATGAATGGGAATGCAACATTGGATGCCGTTATTTTGAATGCAAAAATAGAATTGAGGATGACATGGACAGGGTGATGCAGGAGGGCCAATTTTTGGAGGTGAATTTGCTTTTGAAGGATGGCTGGTGCAATGGAATATGGAGAGCTGGAGGGAATTTGGCTACTGCTATGAAGTACTTAAGCCATGCTGGCATTCTACTGGAAGCCAATTTGCTACTTACAAGGGGTTGGAGATGTGCGTGATGGCATATCATGTGCTATACGAATATGAGAAGGTAGGTTGCAGTTTTGTGTGAAGACATGTTATTACTAAAATTGTGCTAGTGGAGTCTATTGGGGTAGGGAGCTTTTTGTATGAAGACTCAAAAAAATGATAGGTATAAGAAGGAAGGGGGATGTTGTAGATGTGAGGCTACAGGGCACTCTGCAAACAAGTGAAATTTAAAGAGACAGCACAAGATGAAGTTTTTCGTTACATCTTATTATACGACCTGAATGTGATTACTAAATTCCTTAGAATGCTAAGATGTTTGGGCTGCAAAATGCTGGGCACGATGTATGGAGTTATTGGGTTATAGCAGGGACCTGAAATGCTTTGTTTCAAGTAGGAATTGGATGTACACTTCATGTGGAAGTGCTGCCAATATGTTGGAAGGCTTGCTGTTGTTGGTGGGAGATACTGGAGGATGTTATGCTTTACTATCACCAAAAATATTTAAGCTAGTCGTATGGAACATTTGGGAAATAAAGGATAAAAAATTGAGGGGTTACCTATAGAGGTTTGTAATAATAATGGGTATTGTAATTGTGGTTCTTGTTGAAACCAAGATAGACAAATCCAGTAGAAGTGAGGCAGATTTCCTACTTGGTATGTTATGAGAGTTTGTAGTGCAACCGTCAGTTGTATTTTATGGAGGCATTGTGGTTCTATAGAGGAGTTGGCTAAACTTGAAAGTTACAAAATTCTTTTTGCAAGTACTTGTAGTGCAGGCAAGGGTAGGGGAGGAAAGGCTAATAAAATGCAGTGTGGTGTATGCTTCTAAAGAGACTATCAAGAGGAATGCTATGTAGGCGATCTTGAAGGAGAAGGCTAGAGGTGGGGAACACATGATAGTGGCAGGGAAATTCAAATTTGTTATGTTGTAGGAGGTGAAGAGAGGAGGGAAGAGGTTTAGAAGTGGGTGGGGACAGTAGGAGTTTTCTAAAATCATGCAAGAGTTTTAGTTGAATTACTTGAGATATGTAGGAAATAGGTACACCTAGTGCAATGGGAAAGAATGTGGTGCTTAAATATTGGAAAGGTTGGATAGAGTGCTAATGAATCTCAAGGGAATACAAGACTTTCCCATAATTATAGCTACTAATTTGTCATGCATTGGGTCAGATCACTACCCATTATTTATTGAGTTGGGGACTCATCATGGGATGGACACTGTAAGAAGAAATCAATTTGAGCATACTTGGCTCGCATTTCCTTAGACTGTGGGGTTAGTACGAAAAGTGTGGAATAAATTAGTGAGATGGAATCCCATGGAGAGGCTTTTCAAAAAATTCTACAGATCTCTAACTACTTTGAGTAGGTGGAGCAAGCTGAGATGCGCAACCCTATTGATAAGAATGATGAACTTGTAAAGGAAATCCATGGTCTATAACTCAAGGAATTTGAGGTGGGTCTTAATGATCAGGGACACATCCAGCTCGAATAACTCATTTCTTCATTTCACAGGGTTAGTGCACTTGAGGAGAGATGGTGGTAGCAAAGAGCAAAGATGTAATGGGCTCAACTGAGGGATAGCAATACTAATTTCTTTCAGGCTACTGTGACTTCTAGGTGGAGGGATAACCATATACTGCTATTGAAGGATGATAAAGGGGAGGTGGTTAGTTTCACCAACAAAATAAAAAGCTTGTTGGTGAATCATTTTTAGTCAAAATGGTACAATACTGATGCTGATTATCATATATTGCAATACCAACTTTACCGATGAATTGGATTGGAATAGGAGAGAATGCTCACTGTGCATCTTATCAAGGAAGAAGTGCTTAGAGCCATCATATTTTAAGGAATAGCAAGGCATCTTGAAAGGATGAGGTTATGATAGAGTTCATACAAGGGTATTGAGAGATTACTCAGGGGAATATTGTTACAGTTATGCTACACTTCTTTTAAGATAAATAGATGCCAACAGCTTGAAAGGATACTCTTATTGTCCTTATTCTAAAAGTATGAGGTGCAGATATACTAGAACAATTTAGGTCCATAAGTTTGTGTAACATTATATACAAAATAGTGGCAAAGATATTGGTGGCAAGACTGAATATCCATGATCGTAATATTTGGTAATAGGCCTTGATTATGAAGCAATGTAGAAGAATCTTGGCAAATGAAGATAGGATGTGGGTGGAGATGATAAGGAGTAAAAACTTGATGGGAGAAAAGATGGGGGTGTTCCACAGAGAGCTTTGCAGGTATGTAGATTAATCAAGGAAATGCCATGGGTTTTACCAAACTTTGTGTGGAGAATTGGAGAGGGCAGGGATGCACGTTTTATTGAAGACAATTGGCTAGGGATTCTTCTAATCAAGTGGTGGCCTACGTACATCAACATGCAGGTAGGATGGCCAAAATTTTTTATTGAATGCATTACTGAGAATGGGTAATGGGTTATGTGCAGTCTTAAAGCTTGGGCTAGTGAATTATTTCTTGATAGAGTGCTGCATCTTTCATGGGCACTGAATGATAGCATGGACTAGCTGCTACAATTACAAACTGAATTCGCGGAGGTGAACAATTCAATGTTCTACTCAACTATAGTTCAAGCTAGAATTCTAGAAAATGTTAGGGGTTCACATGTTGCTGTAAGTAATTATAACTAGATTTGGAAGCTCAAAGTGTTTGCTAAGGTGAGGATTTTCATTTTGATATTGGTGAAAAATTATATTCCTATTGCTGAATGGCTATTCAAAAGGAGATTGATAGAGTGCAGCAACTTAGTTTAGGTGTATAATCAGGCCAAGACTTCATAACATCTCATTTGGGATTGATGGAAGACGAAAAAGGTTTGGAATGTGTAGCACATGAAGGACACTATTGTAGCTCTCGTTTCATGCAGTAGCGGAAGCTACAACAATTTTACATTATAATAGCTCTACAGCACTTTGGGGGCAAACAATTTGAAGTGTGGGGACGTGATCAAGCATGCTGCTATAGTTGCCATAGCTCTTTACTACATTTGGACTAACATAAATTTAAAAAAACACAAGGAGCAAGTATTCAGCAATGCTATCCTATTGAGGAAGATTAAAATTGATGCGATGGCTGCAATAAAAAAGTACAACTTGGCTTCATCCATGTCTAGTGAGAATCCATACAACTCACTTGAGTTGAATGTAGCTTTATTCTGGGCTCCTCCAATTAGATGGATTAAAATAAATTTTGACGGGATGTTTCGAGACAATGCTGTGAGGCTGGGAATTGTTGTTAAAGATCACCTTAGGAAGCCATTGCTAGTTGCTAGAAGGAAGGTTATTTCATAATCAAGCATAGCTGTGGAGGTGCACGCCATTATGGAGGCCATGAAAATGCTCAGGTCGAAGTTTTTCATGTATCATGCTATTGAGATTCAGACATACTCTACTATGGCTATTCAAGAGGTGGGTAATCTTCTACAACACCGTTCACGTGATGGAAGATTCAAAGACTCTCTTTGGTATGTTAGAGGCATAGATACCTTTTAGTTGACACATATTTATAGGCAAGAAAATTTCCCAAACGACTGGGTGACGCATTATACATGTTCAATTGATTTTACTTGGGATTGGGGTAAGCCCCTTCCCAAATTGCTTCTGATGTTGTTGTTTTTAGATTTTTTTTGATCCTCCATAGAGGAATTTTTGTAGGCTTTGGCCATTATTATATTATCAATGGAACCTAAAGATATGCTAATAACTGGAAGGAACTCAAATACAGTAAATACAGTAACCACTGAGTGGCCTCCTTTTATTGATGTTAAGGAGGTTACTGCTAGGATGCTGGATTACGTAGTACAGGATGAGATTATCATGTTAGATTCGACATGTTGTAGAGGTAAAGAGTTTCACTAATTTGATTTGGTGGGGAGAGTCCATGGTAATACACTTCCTTTCTACATTTTTGCAAGGATTTAACAGTACAGGTAGGGCCATATCAAGAATTTCATAATATTGGACCTATCATTAGGATGCTTTTGTCTTCGTTTTGTTTCGATTGAGGACAGGAATGCAGTGTCGTTGGTTGGACCTTAGCAGGTAGCAGGGCATGCCATGGGTTGGATGTTTGGACCTTTGAGTTTAGGCCTAGTGTCATGACTGTAATGTGTGCCCAAGTGAGGGTTAGATTCCTTACGCTTCCATTGCTATACTAGGATGCTGAAAACATTTTATGCATTGCCAAAGCGGATTGTGAACCAGTCTTACAGGATGGATGGATCGCTAATTTGTAGTGATCTTCCTATGCAAGGGTCTATGTAAGGATGAACCTTTCGAAACTACTGAAGCAAGGAATGTAGCTGCGTGGGCTATTGGGGAAGACATTCCTTTTTTTGTATGAGAGCCTTCCTCGAATGTGCTACACTTGTGGCCATGTAGGCCACTAAACGAATCAATGTTCCATTGGGGAGACAGAAGAAGATTTGATAGGGGATTTAGAGGGGAATGGAGCAAGTGGGAAGGAGAAGCTCGATAAAACAATGCCAGTAAGCTAGGAAACCCAACAAATAAGAACTCAATGGGTTTAGGATGAGGGAGTCAAGAAAGGGCTAGGCTCTTGGATGTTAGTGCATTTAAGAAGGAGGGCTGCCATGCCTTTTCAAACAAGATTTCTAGTTCGTACAGCTGCTCTTAATTTTTAGAGAGACCCAAGGGGTGTGGTAAATAATGGTGGAGTTGGGAGGCACCAAGGAAGATGTAGAAGTATCTCTATTACGAGGGGGACGGAACCTTTCAGGAAAGTATAGACCCCAAAGGATACATTGGGGAAGGAGGCTACAATGTAGGTGACTCAACACACAAATAGTGCCAGTAGAATAAGAGGTCAAAAGAGGAGGACACCAAGGGAACATTGCAATAGGACGATGATACGATTAGGGGAGTTTCAAGCCATGTGGCTTTATAAAACTAAAAGAAGAGAGAGGGGAACCTCTCAGCTCTAGTTCATGGCTTGCAGCATTTTGCAATGAAATATCCTTTGCGATGATTCATGGAGGTGCAAGCTATAATAAAGGGTGCAGGGATTGCATTCAAGATTCTAAGCAGGGTGTTTGGTGTGAATGCTTTGGGCCAAATTTGTTGGATGCTCTCTTTAGTTTCTGGTTTACTTTTAGACAAGATTATTACTATAGTAAAAGACCTTGTAATCCTTCATGGAACAATGACTAGGCACATGGTGGGTAGTGGGCAAAGAGGCAATCCAATAAGGTGCTGGAAACGAAGATGAGACACTTGCTGGAAATTAACAAAGTTGCTTAGCAAAGTGCTGTTTCTTCTTTTGTTTGGGTGAAGCATGTGAGGAAGAAGGAAATGAATAGGGATGTAGCATTAGGACGTAGCTATGCTTAATGTATAACTAGATTTGAGGATGGCATGGAGAGGCAATGCAGGAGAGCCAATTGCTGAAGGTGAAGTTGCTACTAAAGGATTACTGGTGTGATGGAATGTGGAGAGCTAAAGGACATTTTGTTGCTACTATGAATCCCTTAAGCCATACTGGTGTTCTACTAGGAGCTAATTTGCAACTGACGAGGGGCTGGAGATGTGCTTGGTGGTGTATTATGTGCAATACGAATATGAGAAGGCAGGTTATAGATTTGTGAAGACATGTCGTTGCTGAAATGGTGTTGGTGGAGTCTATTGAGGTATGGAGCTTGCTATATGAAGACTCAAAAAATGAAAAGTACAAGAATGAAGGGGGATGCTGTAGATGTGCAGTTCTAGAGCACTATGAAAACAATTGAAAGTTCAAAGAGACAACATAAGCTATAGTTTTTCCTTGCTACTAGTTGTATGATCTGAATGTAATTACTGAATCCCTTGGAATTCTAAGATGTTTGTGCTATAATATGTTGGGCATGGTGTGTGGAGTTATGTGGTTACAGCAGCTACGTCCAATGCTTTTTTAAAGCGGGAATTGGTTTGTACACTTCATGTGAAAGTGCTGCCAGTTTGTTGGAAGGCCAGGTGTTGTTGGTGGGAGATACTAGGGGTTGCTATTCTTTACTATTGCGAAAAATTACTATGTTCACCATATGGAACATTTGGGGCATATTAGATAAAAAATCAAGGGGTTACCTGTAATGGTTTGTAAGAATAGGAGGTATTATGGCAGCAGCTCTTTTTGAAACTAGGGTGGAAAAATTTAGTAGAAGTAGTGCAGATTTTCTACTTGGTAAGGACTAAGAGTTTGTAGTGCAATAATCAGCTAGATTGTTTGGAGGGATTGTGGTTCTATGAAGGAGTTGGCTGAACTTGAAAGTTATAAAAATTTCATTACAAGTACTTGTTGTGCAGGTAAGGGTAGGGGAGGAAAGGTTGATAAAATGTTGTGTGGTGTATGGTTCCAAGGAGCCTATTAAGAGGAATACTGTGTGGGAGATCTTTAGGGAGGAGGCTAGAGGTGAGGGACCCATGATAGTGGCAGGGGATTTCAAGTGGCACTGAAGCCTTAGAAGTGACTCCAAAAAAGGATTGGTGAAAACAACTGCTTGAATATCTGAACTAGGGTAGAGAATTATATCAATGAATGTTCCAACTCGAAACTATATTAGATGTTGGGCAATACAAATCTTTTTGAGAATAGAGTCCTCTATAGGGGTGTCTTCGATGGATTGCTCCTAGGATTCTTGTCAATGCTAGAATCTAAAGATGCTTTCGAGGAAGTTCATGTTGGAGTCTGTGGTGCACACCAGTCAAGGACAAAGTTGTACCATCATTAAGGTGACTGGGGTAATATTTACCCACCATGTTGGAAGACTCCAATTTGTCCAAGAGATGCCACATTTGTCAGATAGATGCAGACTTCATTCGACAGCCATCAAAACCTTGACATCCGATGATAATGTCTTGTTTTAGGTTTGGGGCATAGATGTGATTGGCCCCATCCAGTCTCCCTCATTTAGGAGACATATGTATATTTTTGCTACCATAGATTCTTTTCCAAGTGGACAGAGGCCACACCATTGAAATGAGTTAAGGGAAATGATGTGGATCTAAAATCATCTAACCTATCATTTTGAAGTCCTTGTTCACCTGATCTCTGATAATTGAATGGAACATCATTCAAAAACCAACAGATAGATTGACTTTGTAGAAAGTTTCAGATGCAATATTGTTTCTCTACACATTACAAAACTACGACTAATTGGCATGAAGAGTCTATCAGTCAAGAAGACACTGTGTAAGCTTCTCATTCCAATCACACTGGTTCTAAGAAATGAACTTCATGAGAAGCTTCCTGAAGGACCATGGGCATACCATACTACTACACATACATCTACTAGCTCCACTCCTTATGCCTTCACATTGATTAAGAAGTAGTCCTCCAACTGGAAGTCCAAATCACCACCCTTAGAGTGACAATTCAGGAAGGATTTATAGAGGACCAAAGGGTGCAACTTAGACTCCCAGAGCTGGATGCTTTGGAGGAGAAACGATTGAGTTCTTCACAAAAGCTTGAAATCTACCATGCAAGTGTGTCAAAAGCATTTGATCAAAGAATTCAGAGGCAATCTTTCAAGCTAAAAGACTTAGTGCTAGCCATAATCAGGCCTATGAATGTAACCTGACAGATGCAACACATTCAAACATTAATGGGAAGGACCTTTTCTGATTTAAGAGGTGTCTTCTACTCAAGCAAAAGAAATGTCCCTCGAAAGTAACTATGTTCTTACAACAATTCATGCTCAATATTGGAACAAGTATTACCTAGTTTGGGGACAATCCCATCCTGCTACTCTCATTTCATTATATAAGAAGGAACTCAACTTCAATACTACCTTGACATAGGGGCCAAACCCCAGCCTCAGAGAAAAGAGTGGATCACATGACCTATTCAAGGTTTAGGGAGTAAACACTCATCAACATTTTCAGACTGGGGGCAAACAATGACAATCTCATCATGACAAGAAATTGGGTTCATCACCACCATCAGGTACCTAGCCCACCAATTATTTTTGAGAGACTATTGCAGGCTGCTTTAAGAGCTTGAAATTCGTGACGCCCCTCTAAAAACTATATTATTTTCTATTCTATTTTGTGATATATGTATATATATATATATATATATATATATATATATACATAAGATATGCAAAAATCAAGTGAAATAAAGAAATCTTCCTAAATGTGAATCGATGTTTTTGGAATTCAAGTTGGATAACAAGAAAGGGGGGCCCAGGCTGCCCAGAGTTATAGAGCTCTGTGAATTTGAAATCAATTAAAACTCCAAGACTTCAAGAAAGTCACTAATATTGGCCAATGGCATTACACATGTCAAGAAACAGAAACGAGGGACCGGACCACATCCCCTACACTTGGACGATGCATGTTGATGGAGCATCAAGAGAGCACAGTAGTGGAGTTGAAATAGTTTTAACTAGTCTAGAGAAGATTACACTCAAGCAAGAACTCCAAATATATTGATATTACTACCATATAGCACAACAAGTTGAATATGAAGCCCTCCTTGTTGGTCTCAGATTTGCCTTAGGTTTCAAGGTGAAGAGAGTAGTTGGCCATGGACTCATAGTTAGCCATCAATCAGATGAAATACATCTTCGAGATACAGCAAAGGACTCTATCATTAAGATATACAAGTAATTGGCTGTTGATTTGATGAAGAAATTGTTGAAATTTGTTAGAGAGAAGAGAATAATGTGGCAACTTCTATTACTAAGTACGAAGGACCACTCAGGGGCATACCTCCACTTGACATACATATATCAAAGTCTTGAAACTAAAGTGATTTATATCATGGGAATCGAGAGGAGTTTATGCTGGATGAGGATCCCAGTGGAGTACTCCCCTCATTGATGATAAGTTATACCACAAGTCTTTCTTATAACCATTGCTTCATTGCATCCATCCCACTGGGGGCCCTTCACGACATCCAGAAGCTGACTGGTTTGATTGCTGGCCTCAGTCAATTTCTTGATCTAGAGACAAGTCCTTAGCTTTCTTTAGAACTCCCAGAACGAAATATAAGATGCAATGGACTAATGAATGCGAGCAAGCATTTATGATAAGAAGTGAAACAAAATGACTATATATATTCTATTATATATTTATATAACCCTCCAAGCAGCCCAAAACTAGGAGAGTCTCTTTTCATCTATTTAGCAGCTACCAATGGAGTAGTCCGCTTAGTTCTTGTTTGAGAGGAAGGAAACATGTATAAACCCATCCCACTTCATGGGATTGAAGTGGCTTGTGATGCAAGCTACCTTTCTTTGAAATTCTCTTGGACCTATCTGTTAACCTCCCCTCCACTTCCAAAAGGAGTAACCATTGCTCAAGACTGGCTTTCTAAGCTTTTGATCATCCAGGAGAGACGACAATCTTTCTAAGAAGATAGGCCAACTGCCATGCCTAGCGAGTGGAGATCAGCCTCATGGGTTCGGACAAGGTGAGTCAAGTCCAAATTCAAGACTACTGATGGTCTAGCCTCCACCTACGTGATGAGTTTTGATAAGACCAGAGAGAGGCAAGCTACTTTCTTTTGCTAATCACAAGATTGACAAAAGAAAAAAAAATAAAAAAAAAGAGTACTGGGTCACAATTGTACTCGCGAATCTCATTCTATTCGGCTATTTCTAAGAATAGACTCTTCTATTTATATTATTGAAATTCTATTATAGTATAGTAAAGAAGTTTCCAAAAATCAACACTCAGAGGGGGCCCCTGTGCAGACTCACTTTGTTTATTTTGTTGAACACATAGGGCTGTGGAGACAGAGTAATCTTCTTCAAATTAATGGAAAATTCTTTTTCAATCCATGTCAGCCCATTAGTTGATCGAGCCTTCTGGTAGCATGACATAGCAGTCGAATTTACTTTCTTTTAGTGTACTGATGAACATGTTGATTATGAGGGCATCCACAATGGCTATACCCTCCCTAAGAAAGAATACTCAGGAAATCCATAGAATATATGACATTTGCTGATGTACTTCATTGCCATGGGTATGGGGTAACCTTTGAATTCATAAGAATCCTACATAGCACTCTCACATCACATGGCTATATTACTAGTAATGGGGGCTTCCAAAATCAATAGATTGGTAATTCATGTAATACATGATATCCTATCACTTGCTCATCCTTCTCCTCATTGGAAAGAGAAGGGGAACTTCAATTGACAATTAAGAGAGGCACCAAGTTCAAGGATTATTGCTTGGGGACCCCTTTAGAGAACTAGACTGGATTATGGGGATCTTTTTTTGGGAACTTTTGAACCGAGCTAGGCTCTCATGGGGTTTGATCAGATCAGCCAATGACAAGTTTTCATAACAAGGAGTTCAGTAGGGTCAAAAGATTTACATAAGAACCTGGCTAAAGTCAGTGTTTTGTTCAACTCCGTGGGTTAACTTGTTTAAAGGGATTGCCTTCTACCATTTTGTCTTTCCTGACCCTAGTTCATGTCACAGTGGCTCTTCATGTAATTGCACCTTGGGACTTGTTCAAAGGGCATTCGCATTAAGGGTCAAGGGATTATGCAGGTCGAGTTATTATGGTGAAGCTGATCATAGCTAATTCGACGGCCAAAAGTTCTAAGCGGTAGACCAGAAGTACCCTAGCTTCAGATGGTTGTGAATTTCGTTGATTAGACAACTACTATGAAAAATCAAATCTTTTAGTCTATGATACTAGACCTTTGAGCAATGTCAAAGGGTAGGTTCAATGAATCCAAAAAAGTGAGACTTTACGTGACGGGTGGACCTTAGTGACTCGATTATTATGACCTATAAGAAGCTGAGTTTCTTTTCTTTCCTTCATCACAGTAGTTGAAGAAAGACAAAGTCAAAGCAGCAGATCAGTAGTTTCATTATGAGCCTTCAGAGATATTTTGGAATGTTCCATTTCACACATCTTTGCTGAGAAGGAAATAAGTGTTTATTAGTAGAAGGTGGTCCCTTCTCTACTTTTAGACATAGAATAGAGGATCACTCCACATCCATAGTCTTCTCCAAATCTTATGCATCTTCTATCTCGTCTCTTGGTCTCAGGGAGTCAGGGAGCAAGAGTTCACTCTTGAAAGTGGCTGTCTAGGAGGGAAGTGTGCTTCATTCATTGGAATGCTTTGTTGGTTCGGCTCAAGGTGTCCAGTTTCTAAATTTAGTGTGGAGGGAGGCACTCTTTGCTGAGGGGATATTTTTTATTGTGAAGCTAGCAATACGTTAATGAGTCGATGATCTATGCTATAAAATAAGGCTTTGGGGATTGCTTCAATGGTTCTCCTCCCTGTATATCTATCAATGGCCTTTCTCCTCACTATCTCTCAAACTTTCAAACAAACTCCCATTCCTTTCCACGAACACTATCTAACTCAGAAGAATATGAAAGGCTCAAAGCCTTTTCACAGTCAATGGTCACACAGGCTTTCTTCTTGATCTCCATCGACCTAAGTCCCCTGCTTCTTATGTTCACCTGAAAGAAGATTCGAAATGGGCTTCTAAAAAACTAAAAATGGATTCAAAGAAAAGAAGAAAGATAAAAAATTAGGGCTTCTTAGTGTATTTGCTCTCATCCACCAAGTCTTATTCTACTTTTCTGCTTAATTAGGCAATGAAAAGTGTCAATTCTATGATTACCTATTTCAGGATGATAGGTTTGAGTCCAAGGAGCTCGTTCAATTCGAGCCTATATCTACAAAACTACCTTCTTTTTCTATTGTTTAAGTGGATTTAATCTCCTATCCTCCAATAGCCTAGCAGATAAGAAGTCATTAGCTAACATGTCCTTGCTCCATCTCAAGGCAGGCAAGGTTCTGGCACACTTGTGGCTAAGGGAAAAGATGTAATGATTAGAATCATTCTAAAAGCTCTGAGCACCCACCACAATCTCCCTAGCAACCTCCAAAGAAAGCCAAACATCCTCAGGTCTGACACCCCTATAGCTTGATGTCCAACCTAGAGGTTGAGAGAAAAAGTGGGCAATGATCAGAAGAACACATGGAAGATGACTCACAGATGATCCAAAAATGGACATAAGAGCAGTAGAGTTCATGAGAACCCTATACAGTCGAGAACCACATCCAAGCAGAACCCTCGTTATTGTTGTACCAAGTGAAACTGGGCCCCTAGTAGATTGTGCAAATCACTCTACATCAAGAACTCAGCAAATTCCCGATTCGTCAAACCAAACCAGAAAGGAAAGGCTTGTCCATTCTCTTCTCCTCCATACTGAGGATATAGTGGAAATCTCCTCCTACCATAGTAGGAGTGTTGTCATCAATGCAGGAAAGAAGGGTACTCCAGACGTCCCTACTGACATGAAAGTAGCCATCAGTAAGAAAAAATAGAAGCACTACTTGGTAGATCCCCCCTTCCCATCCTCAACAATAATGACCTGTCTGAGGGAGGTAACCACCTGGACTCTGATAAGGTGACCAACCCAAAGCATTTTAATACCACTATACCTCCCAACTGAAGGGACCACATGGAAGTCCCAATATAGATTCATAGATATTAAGATAGATTTCTCTATGATTTTTCTCCAAATAGTGAGTTTTGAGTTTATATTATTTAGTGATCTCACCTCAGTTAGTCTTTTTGTTTCGTGATGAACTATTGGCACCAGTCCTACATTTTTTCTTTGTGGACCAAGGAGAAAGGGAGATCCACGAGAAGGGGGTTGTATCCTGAGAGAAGCAATGGGGACGACTACTTTAAATAGAAAATATGGATTCTAGCAAAGCAATCGAGTTGAGCCGTCATGTCGATCTAGATCGATCGGCCCATCTTTGCCTGTTACGAAAGAGATAGCAAGTCACAAATTTTGTCTTAGTAGGACGTGTATTTCCATTACTATATAGAATATACTATTTCTACTTTGTTAGACTATTTTCAACTTGATCTCCATTTATTAATCCTAAATGAATAAATGAAAATGAAGTGGTGAAGTAGTTCATAGTGGGGCTACTGTTATCCTTTTTTCGTGTTTGTGTTCCTAAGAATAGGAATGTTTCCATTTCTTTTTTTTAGAAAACAAAAAAGGACATGGAAACACATAAGAACTCTGGCATGAAAAAGAAAAAGAAAAGTAGCTCTTGTTCCTCCAAAAATGGTAGTTAGATCCTTGAAGAAGGGGTGATCCATATCATCTTGACTTGGCTTTGCTTCCCCTCTTGTTTTGAAGAAATCCTGAACAATACTGAGTTGGTTCTTCTCCTACCAGTCTCAAATAGAGCATGCTAAAAAAACTCTTCTTCATGTAAAACCCTTTTGGTTTCAATCGAGAAAATTGTACATATTTTTGGAAACAGTATGCTATGGCTCGAATCCATAGTTCATCCTATTTTCGATAGAAGCAATTGACAATGGAATCCAATTTTGCTCATTACAGGACTATCCATAAGACAACAGTGCAAAAAGAAGGCCTGTGTCGAAGTTGTTGAGGAATAATGGTGTTGAGTTTCTAGACCCTTTGCCTTAGGATTGATTAGTTCTATTTCTCAATAGGACTGAGGAGGGATATAACTCAGTGGTAGAATGTCACCTTGAAGTGTTGTAAGTCATCTGTTTAAGCTTGATTATCCCTAAACTCAATCTAAGTTTTTCGATTTTGACTTCCTTTCCCACTGTGATAGAACAAGAATAGATAATAGGCTTGTGGTGTCAATGCAATAGGGTGGGGATGGTGATATTGTGTTATGAAGCACATGGATACAAGACTTTGCTTTTGACTTGGAATGAAAATTCCAAATCAGCTTTGTCTATGAACAAGAAATCTATAAGTAATACAACTTTGAATGTCATGGAGAGTTTGATCCTGGCTCAAGATGAATGCTGGCGACATGCTTCTCACATGCAAGTCAGATGGGAAGTGGTGTTTGCAGTGGTCAACAAGTGAGTCACGCCTAAGAACCTACCTTTGGGAGGGGAACATCAAATGGAAATGTTTGCTAATAACCTGTAGGTTGAGGAGCAAAAGGAGGAGTTCACTTGAGGAGGGGCTCACATCTCATTAGCTAGTTGGTGGGGTAATAGCTTACCAAGGTGATGATCAGTAGTTAGTTTGAGAAGATAATCTGCCAAATTAGGACTGAGGCATGGCCTAGGCTTCTATAGACGATAGTAGTAGGGAATTTTCTGCAATTGGCAAAAGCCTGATGGAGCATTGCCACGTGGAGGTAGAAGGCCTACAGGTCATGAACCTCTTTTCTCAAAGAAGAAGCAATGATAGTATCTAAGGAATAAGCATCGGCTAACTCTGTGCCAACAGTCACGATAAGACAAAGGATGCAATCATTTTCAGAGTTATTGGGCGTAAAGCATTTGTATGTGGCTTTTTAAGTGTTCCGTCAAATCCCAGGGTTGAACCCTCAACAGGCAGTGGAAATTATAAAGCTTGAGTATGGTAGGGGCAGAGGGAATTTTTGATGGAGTGGTGAAATGTGTAGAGATCAAAAAGAACACTAACAGCAAAGGCACCCTACTGGGCCGACATCGACATTGAGAGACAAAAGCTAGGGGAGTAAATGGAATTTTAAACCCCAATAGTCCTAGCAATAAACGATGGATGCAAGGAATTGTGTGCATCGACTTGTGTAGTGCTATAGCTAACACACTTAGTATCAAGCCTGGAGAGTATGGTCATCAGAATGAAACTCAAAGGAATTGATGGGGTCCCGCACAAGTTATGGAGCATGTGGTTTAATTTGAAGCAATGTGAAGAACCTTCAAGAACACTAACATAGGCGGTGCATTGCTATCATTAGCTCATACCGTATTGTGTTGGGTTCAGTCTCCCAACAAGGGCAACCCTCGTGTTTAGTTTCTACCATTGACTTTGGAACCCTAAACAGACTATCAGTGATAAGCCAGAGGAAGCTGAGGATGACATCAAGTATTCATGCTTTTGATGCTCTTGGTGACACACGTGCTAATATGGGTGGGAAAAATGGTCGTAATACTGTCAGGGTGAGCTAACTCTAAAACCCGTCCTCTGTTCGGATTGCAGGCTACAACTCTCGTATATGAGGCCAAAATCGCTAGTAATTGTCGGTCAGCTATACAGTAGTGAATTCGTTCTCAAGCCTTGTACACAACACCCCTCACACTATTAGAGTTTTCCTTGTTTGAAGTCATTACCTTACTGTAAGGAAGGAGGGGATGCTAAATGTAGGGCTAGTGATTGGAGTGAAGTCGCAACAACGTAGCCGTACTGGAAGATTCAACTGGATTCCCTCCTTTTCAGGGTGAGCTAAAGCTTATGCTTACTGGGTATTTCTATTTAACACTACTTCACACCCAAAAAGAAGTGAGCTACATCTAAGCTAAGCTTGGATATGGAATTGTTCTTTTGTTTCTAGATGATAAAGTAAGACCAAGCTCGTGAGCTTCGTATCCTAGTCGTAAGAAGTTTTTAGGTTTTCTACATCCCCATGGCCCTCCCATGTGGTGACATGTGGATGTACGAAAAAAAAGAGGGGGAAAGGGTTAGGGATATATCTCTGTTTTGGCATAGCAAGCGAGGCCCACACGACGGGCTATTAGCACAGCAGTGGAGTGCGCCACTGAGAATTGTGCCATTGCACCTCAGCTATAAGGGATCTCAGCTGCATGGATAGATCAATGTGCCCATCGATGCCTGACTTATAGATGTGGATCATCCAAGGCACATAAGCATGGCGTATTCCTCCTATTCAAATCAAACATTGAAACCAAAGTTCTCCTCAGTAGGATAAATGGATTGAATCGGGTAAGATCCAATGGAGATCAAACTTTCTTTTCTATTCAGTCGTAGGATCTAGGCAGTCTGGGGGGACTCCATGGCTACTTATTCTCTTCTGGAGAATCCATACACCCTTGATCATTGTATGGATAGCTATCTCTCAAGCATAGGTTGAGGATCAACCTCATGGAAAAATGGAGCACCTAACAAAGCATATTCACAGACAAAGAACTACAAGATCACACCTTTGATTTTGGGGCAATGGAGGGATCGTACCATGAAAGCCTTTTTTCATGCTTTTATCGGAGGTCTGAAAAGAAAAAATCCATATGATTTCCTGAATCATCCCTTCCCTAAAGGAAAAACATGAAATTCTTTTTCCTTTCCATAGGGACTGGGAGATCGGATCTAGCCATAACATAAGAAGAATTCTTGGAATAAAGACTTGGTTTTTTTGACACCTTCTAGAAGCTCCACATATGCCTTCTTTTTTCCCCCATCAGAGTTCTTTCACAAAGACTTGACATGGTCATGGAGAAGGGGGAACAAGCGCATTGAAAGAGTGTAGTAGAATGAAGAGTTGTATGTTGTGTTTAGGAAGCATGAATCACTCCCAAAAAAGAATTTATTTATTCTCTCCCAATTGGTTGGATCGTCGACGACATGATTTACGTACGAGTGAGGTCTCTGGTTGAAGTCCAAGATGGCCCAACTGTGCCAGGGAATGTGGGAACAAAGGGAAAGGAATAGAGGAATCGTTTTACTGTTTCGTGCATGCTTCATTTGGCTTGGGGGGATATAGCTTAGTTGGTAGAGCTCGGCTCTTGCAATTGGGTCATTACGATTTTGGGTTGGTTGTCTAATTATCCAAGCGATAATGATAGTATCTTGTACCTGAATAGCTGGCTCACTATTTCTAAGAAATGTAGACGAGGAGAAAACCATGCCACTTAAAGACTTTACTGAGATAAATAGATGGGCTGCCAAGAACGTAGAGCAGGTAGGATGGGTAGTTGGTGAGATCTAGTATGGATCGTACATGGATTATAGTTGGAGTCAGCAGCTCTCCTAGGTTCCCTCATCGAAGATCCCTAGGAAAGAGAATCAAGTTTGCCCTTGTGAATAGCTTGATGCACTATCTCCCTTCAACCCTTTAAGCAAAATGGGAGCAGCCTAAATCATCAAAATAGGGTTATGGGATTGCAAGACAAGCATCATGCTGCTAGTCGAAGCAATTGCTAGATGACAAGAGTCTAGTAGTCAAACACTAGCTTACGCTCTGACTCGAGTAGCATGGGGCACGTGGAATGCCATGTGAATCATAGTCAAATTGATCAAAGTAACAAAAATTGATGTAGCCTTCTTGGGACCACGAATTCATAATCGAAGTTTCTTCTTTTGACATTTTTTATTCCTGACTTCCACTACCAAAGCTGAGGGGAAGAGTCGGGAAGAGGAGTAGCACAAATGGTATCAAAAGAAGCTTTCCTTTCTTTTCTTAGAATGATTCCTTGCACTAGTCCAAAGGGACTTCAGTTCGAGAGGGTGTTAGCTCAGTAATCGAGTAGAGCACAGAGTGCTTGATCGATACCAATACTGGGTTCTCACTCATGCCCAAAGTTGGATTGACCCTATAAGTTAGACCAAACACTAGCTCCAATGATTGGCCATTTAGGAACAGGAACGATGGGCCACTCTGAGGACCTTATATATGATCTTCTAAAGCAAAGTTCCACCCCAACCTGTCAGAAGAACAAAACAAGGATACACGGGGTGATTAATCACTCACTACCACACCACAATCGATAAGTGTCAAGGATATGAATGAATCCTTCCTTCCCTTTGTGTTTGACCCATTAAGTCAATCTAACTAGTTAGTTCTATAGCTTTTAGCACACGAGGCAATATGTTAGTGCATATATGAGCTCCTTTTTAAGATCCAGGGCTAGGATACAACTAGAAGAAAAGGTGGTTTCACCACTTCATGAAGTGAAGTTCACAGGTCTAGCTCCTTCCATTGATTTGTCTTTGAAAAACTTGCATGTGTGATGCATCTTTTATTTTTGCATTATTATCATATCAATTTGATTTGTTAAAGCAATTAGCAAGAAGAAAGAAAATGTATGTGCACTCTGATATAGTCTTTGATGAATGGTTTCCCTTTGGTCTCCACTACTTTATTCCCTAGAGGGGAAATTCCATTCAAGAGAAAGAGTTTGACTAAGAAGGAGAGAGTTATCAAACAAGGTATCCTCTCCTATCCAATGAATGGAATTGGGATTTCGAATGAAGGGGGTGATCTAGTAGTTCTTGGTCTTTGAAGATGTAAAGAGATTCTTTTCATCAAGTCAGTGGATATGGCATGGTCACTTGATTCTATCTGTCACATATATGCTTCAAAGGACTTGATGATATAACCATCGAGGTGAAGTGGGGACCTAATGGAAAAGGTCGTAGGATTTTTGGAACAATATATATCCAATTCCATTCCATATGTAACAATATATATACAATTCCATTCCTTATGAATTCTAATGTCTTCCTTTAGAGGAAGAGAGGGCCTATGTACCTTAAGAACTCCATAGTCTTATTCATTTTTTATTGCTTCTTTCAAATTGCAAAAAGCAACTAAATCGCATGCTCTTTTATACATTCTATGATTGTTGAGTGCTCATATGATATGTTCTTGCTCCTCAACTTATACAAGATCTAAGGGGGACCCTCTGGGTGACTTTGTGCTTGATTAATTATTTGATATCTTCATAGTAATGCACACTTGAACTCTTTTAGAAGATAAAAGTGGAGTCTGCACTCTCTGAAAGGACCTTCGTGTCACAGCTTCTCCACTCTGTAGCAATCTATTAAATGGAATGGAATTAGAGGCCCCCTCTATGGTTTGTGCTTTCTTTTCATTTCAGAGTCATTAAAGAGAAAGTAGAGGAGACAACAATGGAATTGGATCAAGTCCAAGAAAAAATAATCCATGAAATATGAGTTGATCTTTATGGCTTTTTCCTAAATCAAATTGGAAAGAGAGAATCCTTCTATTCTATACTATAGAGTATATACACACCTTTATTGCTCTATTCTATGGAATAAGATGAAGATCTTTCTATTTCATAATAGATCGCTTCCTCTCGCAAGGCTTAAGTCGAGTAAGTAAACTTCCTCTCCTGATAAATAGAGTTAGCTCGTTTCCTTTCGAAATTGACCTTCCTTCACTTTGGCTGGCTCTAACTTCATCCTTTGGTTCTGCTCTAGCTTCATAGAGCGAAATGTTTGTGGTGTCTATTTCCTGGAGATTGGAAAAAAACTTGTTCGCAAATATTTTCACTTTAGTTTGATTCTATGAGATGGTATTCTATTTTCATCTCTGACATTTGAAAAGAGTCTATGGTTTGAAATTACGTCTTAAGCAACAGGAGAACCCATGATCTCCACTCTTTGAATCTCTTCTCCAGCAACAGTTGCAGTCAAGCAATTCACTTGAATCTCCTTAGCATAGTTTTAGCTATCGAGCCAAGTCAACCCCTCTTTTCACTTTTGAATCTCCTCCTCCAACTCCTCCCCTTAGCTTAGAGTGTAGTAGTCTCGGCCTCGCCTCTTGATTGTGGTTCATCCCTCAGGTAGCCCCCAACTTCCTTATGGTCATCTTCCTTTCAGGTTTCTTCACTTCACTCATTGAAAAGAGAGGGTCCGTTAGATCTCATCTCACCAACATGAGTTTATAGATCTTCGAAACGAGCTTCTCTTTCTTGGCATCTTGTGAACTCCTATGAGCTTCGATCGTGACTGACTCTTGACTTGACTATAAGCTTGACATAGTAGCACTAAACTCAATGAAACTGACCTATGATTACGAAGCCAATTAGCTTATGAGCGATTGAGCTATAAAGCTCATGAGCAAATCAAGATTCAACAAGAAAAAGTCAGATTCTTAGAGGGGGCCACTTCTCCATGAAGCTCGAGTAGATTGACCTACTCATAGACTGAAAGGGATATTGGGACAAAAAAGGGATTGATTCAGCATGTTAACTCATCCATTGATGAAAGTCAACTTAATTGCAATGGAACATCAAATCGTTGATGTGCTAACATCAAAAGAAATGGCACATCAAATTGAAGAAGTTCTCCAAAATGGGCCCCCTATAGACCCAGAACCCTTTTTATGTCCTGGGCCCCTAGTTAAGGGAAAGATAGATGTAGGGCCTACTCTTCTCTAGTTTTTCCCCCTAGAGTAGGGGAGGGAGACTTGTCCAAATAGGGGTTAGGGTTTTCGAGGGCTGGGGGCTACTATCTAGGGAGATGAGAGAATCTTCACTTCTGAATTCGAGTTGTCACCCAAGGTCAAGCTTGGAATCCACACAGTCAGCTTCGACCCTAGCTTTCGATATGAGAAGTCTATTTTGTTTGTAGTTTTTTGTCCTTGTCAACATATTTCAAGCATTGAACAAAGGTAAATTTGACCACTTTGAGAGTCTGCATTTGTATCTTTGTATGGTCATCTTAGTGTGACTAAATTGACTAGTGAGTAGGGATTCCCTAGTGAGCTAGAGCACAAAGAGGCATTCATTCTCTTCCCTATAGGGGGCCCCGATCCTGGGTCTATCTGCGCTCATGGTCACTTGGCCACCCCAATGTACCTGAAAGATAGTGCGGCCTCTTACATTTCATGTAACCCAGGAGTATGTCATCCTTTGAAAAGAATATGTTAGTGACCTAGAACTCTCTGGTTGCCATGCATCCTTCACAATCTTGATGGGGCCTTTTTTGTGACTTTAGCTTCAATCTGATTGACATGATCTAGACTTAAGTGCTTTGACTCTTTTTTGGTTTCAGGAGACAGATTTAGGAGGTCGTTCATCACAAATCTTGTAGCAAGAGTGCAAATTGAGTCACCAGGTCATAGTCGAATGGTTAGTTCAGATAAGGGGAATTGCTCCGTCTAGCAAGCTCTTTTTCTTTTCTTTGTTAGGGCCTTAGAGGTTCTACCAACCTCTCAAACATTTCTATGCAATCAATATAGGGTCATTTTTTCCTGACATCATTCCCTTACCAGGGTGATCAAGATCAATTTCATCCTGATCATTAGGATCTAACTCGGAATCCCTGACTACAATGCCTTCCTCTGTCATTTAAGTTCATCTACTTTTGTGACGAGGATGGGTCCGACCCTCGTACACCACTAACGCCCCTCCTCTTGCTCTCCCCTTCATCTTTCTCATTAACAAGCACGTGGCAAATTGCCATAGCACCTGGGACCCTTGGTCTAGCCCTAGGTTATGGTATTTTAAGAAAGGACAATATGGTGAGTATATGTCTGGCCTAACTGCTGTTCTTCCTTATCATGACTTACAACATCTTCATCAGTCAGTAAATCCTCATCATCATATTCCTCCATCAGATAAAAAGCCAGGTGTACTTTTTTCGTTGTGTTTAGGAAGACAAAGAATATTTCTTCTATTCTACCCATAATTCATAGTTTCATTTTGGAAAGCAAAGTGACAGATTTAACAATAGATGTTTTGAAAGAGAAAATCATTGACAAACTCTCAATAGAATTAACAGTCTATAGGGATACTAATGGGTGTATAAACTTCCAGAAGTCAATCTCTAAGAGGTAAGGACACGTCTATTATTTGTAGACGAGTGTGTCAGCTTTCTTTTTAAACAATATCTATTGTGAACTGTTTTCTCAGAGAACACAAAGTGAAAACTTGCTCCAAGTCATACAATTTCTTAGAGGGCAGTCATCTTTCTATTTTATTTGGACTTGGTGGGTTAGGGCCTTTCTCTCTTGTGAGTGCATCTGATTGATTCTATAGTAGCTAATTGTTTTTCATAGGCTTTATAAAAAACAAGCTCCTCTATTCTTTATCGTGGTTATGCCAATGATGATTGGTTCATTTTGGGGCTTTCAGCCTAGGTAGTAGTGGTTAGAGTAACATAGGGTGGGTAAGTATGAGTTGTTCTTTCATTTCATGTAGATTGACTTTTTTATATGAATTCTCTCTTGGAACCTTTCTACCCCCCAATGTGGCATTCCCCTCTGATCTTTTGTTCGTATCACAAAGTAGGTCAATGCCAGCTATAATGCACGTTCCTCATTCATGCTTTCTTTGCCTCTTCTAGGAAATTCTTCTATTCGATTGTTCCAGATGATTCATATCACACGTGCATATTCAAGTTGCATCATTTGGAAGAGTGCAAAATTCCTGCATGTCATATTGAAGTTTTGTGCTTAGGTGGAAGAGCTGTTGGAGACCTCGGTTCAACTGCCTATTGCCTAAGTAGGCACCTAGGATTTTTCTTACTTATATTAGTACTATCAATTCAGTAAGCCTTTGCTTCTTAGCAAAGTGTTCACTGATTTTTCAAATAGATTGCTATAGGATTTTCTTGGAATGGAGCTCCATCATCTCGTATTGATTAGGCTTATGTGGGCAAAGAGCAAAAAACCATATTGGTTGAAGAACCCAATAGTATAGAGCATCCCTACTGATGGAATGAACTTACATATGCATGTTCATCCTGAGCAAGGATCAAACTCTCTATGCGATTCATAGTTGCATTACTTATAGCTTCCTTGTTCATAGACAAACTTGATTTGGAATTTCCATTCCAAGACCAAAGTGAAGGCTTGTATCCAATTGCTTCATAATACAATATTGCTGTCCCCACCCTATCGCATTAACACCACAACCTTCTTATCCATTCTTGTTCAATCATGGTGGGGGATCAAGCCAAAATTGAAAAACTCAAATTGGGTTTAAGGATAAGAGGGGATTCCCCACTAGAGTCACTCTTTCGTTGCCTTCTTGACCAATAAAAAAATTATGGATTCCAAAGAAAGGCACATACTGGGAATTTTTTTCTTGCTTGCTTTCAGCTTGGTAGGCTATCTAAAAGCTGCTAAGAAGGCTGGTAGTTTGAAGGCAGTGTTTAAGGTTATGGTGTTCTCTCTTCTTGAACTAAAATTGTCTTTCCTTCACTTAGTTAATGGGGAAGAAAGGTATGAAGCTAGTCAAGCAAGTGTGCACTAGAGATATGAGTTTCCATGGTGAGTTCTCAAAAAGCCATGCTCTTTTTGAAATTAGTTCTTCTAGGTAAGAAAGTGAATGTCAGAAAAGCTAAATGACTACACTGACGTGTTATCGAGTGATTACTCTGAATGAAGAAAGAGCTTGACTAATGTCCAAAAATGACTATAGAATGAGAAAGCCTAAGAAACTCTTCCCCTTCCTATTCTCCAACTATGAAACTTGTGTGAGAATGGTTCCACTTGAAATGAGGATCGAAAAGGCCTCCACATCTGAGTTTTTAATGTATCTTCCTGCCTCTCTATGATTCTGGAAACTACTCCAAATAATGACCTGCCTTCTCATTAGTCAAGAAAGTGTCGAATGAGTATGCCTTAGCAATGGTTGGGAAAATTAAAAGAATCAAAAAGTCACCACAGACAAATGGAGGGCCCCCTTCCATTGCTTTAGCTGCTAGAGTCAATCCTAGTCCCTATTGACCAATAATGGAATGGGATAGTTTCACACTTAGTTGTTTGAAATAGAAACATGAAAAACTATTCAACTTCATCGCACACTCAAAAGCTTCCTAAAGTGTAGTCACTCATCAGTCACCAAAGTAATGCACTCTTCTTTCTATTTCTATCAATAGATCCCTAGGGAGTAGCCCACCCAACTCCACAAACTCCCATAGCCTCAGTCTCTTTTTAGGAAACCTACTTTCCAAACTAGACTAGGGGCCCCCTCTAGTCTACCTTCAAAGGCTCCTTCTAGCACTATCACAATCTTCTTCTGTGTTGAAGTAGAATAGGAAGAAGAATAAGCCAAGCATTCTGGAAAGAATATCAAAACTCCCTTGACCTTCTCCTTCTATTTTAAAAAAAAAGTTGAACATCAAATCTAAGCACAACCACCTTTCTATGCTATGAAGACGAGTAGCCCAATGCTCTTGCTTATAATCATCAGGGTTAGTGGTCTTTCACATTGCAATAGTAGCTTTGAAAAGCTGGGCTTAGGGTGCACCTCCTCTTGTCGTTTTAGTGACTCATAGGGAAGCCCTAAGCTCAAGCTGGTGTTGCCACCTCTCGCAGAACTAGAATGGTTATCCCTACCTGATTGCTCTACATTCATCTTTGAATGTCATCATACACTATTTAATTTCTTGCCATTCTTGTAACCGTCACCTATCATCCACGTAGGTGTGTCTGCACCCCCTAGAGTGGACAAGAAAGAAAGGATTTATTGGAGCAACCCTCTGATTGTAGACCCAAGAGTTCATTTTCCCGTATGAGCATTCGGTACATGTATATGTCTGTGGAATAGTCAACAGGTCACCACTACTTTGGATCTCTGAAAGCTTTGTAGGACCACCTACCATTAGTCTTCTTCAGCTCGAGGGGTTTATTGCACAAAAACACTAGGACGCTGGCTCCCACAGAGGGAAAGCCCAACGAATGTTAGATGTAAAGCCCCACACATTATTCAGATCATATTGGCATAATCCCTCAAAAAAGAGCATACCCCATTCAACATGGGATTGAGGAACAAGGCCATTTTCATCCACTTCTTATGAAGCTGTACGTGGATGACATCTCTTCTTTTGCTCCCACCCAACAAGCAATTAGCTTTCATACTGAAAGTGTGGATGAATCGACATCAATTTGTGTTTACTGATCATATAAGTAAGAACATGCATGATCAGAGCATCCTTTCACAAAAACCTAAGGATCCCCTCGATTCAAAAGTTCTTAAAAAGCTCTTTCGATCGAGTGAGAAAGATAAGGAAGAGGGGCCCCTCTGAGGATAGCTAGAACAAAACAACTTTATGGTCTTCATTGACTTTCTTTTCTAAGGTATAACCTTTGCCACGACATTAGAGGCTTAGTGAGCTTTTAGTGCTTCTCACAAGAATGAGCAGATAACAAAAAGTTGGCTCTACGATCAACATGTGGATTGATGGTAGTGCCTTTTTTTGTGCTTGAAAGGCACACAGGAAGACTCCAACCTCTTGATTTTGGTCATGTGCCTTGTTCCTCAAACCATTGAGCACTTGATGTTAGGAGGAATAGGTTGGATTTACCAATGCAATCAATGTGGTTTAGAAGATTGGTCTGCTTAGCAAAGTAGAGCTTTTTGGTTTGCTCCGTAGGCCTTTCCTCATGTTTGCCTCATTTCTCTTGCTTCATTTCCAAGTGAAATGCAAGGCTTGAGCTTCAAGCTTTTCTTGCATTCATCACTGATGCTCATCAGATGTCTCACCCATCCCACTCCTCAGGTCAAAAGTCTTCTTTTTTTATAAGAATGATGGGAATGAATAGCATATGTTGGTTTTGAATTACTCAGGAATTCTTGAAAAGTTACTTTTGCTAGATTCTAGGGGCTACTCCTCTTCTTTTGTTGATCGAGCCTATTTACCTCATTCTACTCCTCCAACCCTTCACAAACTTGTACAATCAATGCCATAGAGATAGCAAACTCTATGAGAAAGAAATAGGGAAATGGGTGACGATTCCAGATATCCGAAGGTGTGGAAAGAGTTGCTATGATAAGATGGAAAACCATGAAAAAATGACGATTGCACATGAAGGTTTTCGTAGAAAGACCCCTAGGTTCTGGCAAATTTATCACAATGAAAGGTACCTAGGAGCATACCAAGGGAATGAATGAAATACGAACAATGAACATATTATGGTCATAGATCTTAAGTTGAAACTTGATCATGAGCAAATTTGTTGTTGTTTCCTCACGAAGTATGGAAAGTGCCAAACATTAGGAACTACTCAGGGAGGAGTTAGGAATAGTAATGATGAGAAGCAAGAACCACTTAAGTGGAGGAATCTATTATATTTCGTCCTTTGTTCCCCATAGCAACTAGTTATCAAAAAGCACCAAATTTGATGACTTATTATGGGAAAAACAAAGTACGAGCATGCTATTGGAGACGTTGCAACATATGTAGGGGAGGCCTTCATTGTGTACCAACAAAATACGAGTCCAAAGGTAAGGCCATAAGGGTTTAGCTAATGGAGAAATGGACTCTTTCGGGAACCAGTAATGCGTAAACCATGTCAAACCTAGATTGATCAATATCCGAACAAAATGGATTTGAACTTCTGCTAGAAGAGTTTCCAGTGCAAAATGAAAGACTCAAATTAACAATTCAAAAGATATTGGGTTTTGTGATCAGTGATGTTTTGTCATAAAACTGCAAGAGTAGTAACAATCTTTTTTAGATGTATGATAAGGCAAACAAGGGTAGCTGACTATCGTTGATGCTGATGAACATCTTTTTTTACATTCATTTGATCATTTTGTGAAAGGAGTCTTCAAAAGTATTCAATGTAGAGAAAAGACAAAAAATGACAAAATGAAGATGATCAAAAGAAAATCAATCCAATGAGAATTATCTAAAATTAGTATTATATAATTATTATATAACTATTATATATATATTCTATTCTTTTCTTTTATGATATATATATTTTATTCTTTTCCTCTATGATATGCATATTCTATTCTTTTAAGTTATCTTCATTTTAGATTCTCTTCTTTTATTAGAATTAGATAAATAAGAAAGAAAAAGAAAGAGTTCTATGTTTTTGCACTGGAAGTATAAGATCACATCCCTAAGGGAGGGCCCCATTTGGGGAACTTCTTGACTGTCTTTTTGGGATTCATGGGCCCCATTTTGGGAACTAATGAATAGGTCTTTCCTCACTCCATGAAGCAACCTAACCTCAGGCACAATTCCTGTAGAAGTATGATCTTGATAGTCAAGAGAAATGGCTGGCGCTCGAGTTATATAGTCTTGGGTCCAGTAGTAGAGGGATTCGATAGTAGAGGGAGACAACCATTGCAAATTCCAACCGAGAAGACCCGAAGAAGGAGAAGGATATAGAATGTTATATATCCCAGGAGCTAGATTAGTTCTCGATGAAAAAGTCAAAGTTGCCTCAACTCAAATAGACGGAATTGGACCTAAAAAAGCCATTCAAGTTTGTTATCTATTAGGTATCAGTGGGAACATCAAGATGAATAAGTTAACTAACTATCAGATTGAGAAAATGGACAAAATCATATGTCAAGATCATGTTGTTCATTAGAAATGAAGAGGGGAGAATGAGCAGGCATTGAACGATTCATTTTTATTTCTCTTTACGATGGAATTCATCATCAAGATGGATTGACATTACTTGGCTAATGAACTCATACTAATGCAAGGACTTGTCATAAGCAAATGAAAGAAAAGAAATTGTTTCTGATAAATAACACTATGAGATAACTC
The DNA here is from genome assembly GCA_023846275.1 of Vanilla planifolia. Lineage (NCBI taxonomy): Eukaryota > Viridiplantae > Streptophyta > Magnoliopsida > Asparagales > Orchidaceae > Vanilla > Vanilla planifolia. The sequence goes on from JAIUJO010000357.1 coordinate 328,165, forward strand.
TCTTTTTCTTTTTTGAAACAAAACAAAGTGGTCTCACACCCTTCACCTACCTATCGTATTGTCGGCTTCATCAATCAAGCGACTGCCATGCACCTCTCCAAGCTTTGCTATCACTCATGACTGGTAGTTTTCTCTATGTAGTGGTTGGCCAACTCAAGTGAAGCTTCGTTAGAAGCAAAAACGTCACTTCTCGAATGCCTCTTGGACTAATGAACATGTATGGTCTATCTAGTCTTTCCAAAGCTTCCTTCCTTGCCACCAATGCATGCTAGATGGAGAGTCAGTAAGCTGCCATGTATTCATGAAATGGTAGCTTCTGCACCCTTCCTATCTACATCAATTGATGTGAATAATCGTTTCTTCAACCATTTTATGAACTATAATTATCTATTTGATTATTCTCCATAGTCTCAGTTCCTCATAGCATAGGGGTCTCAACACCCTATTTTGTTTCCTTTCTTTAGAAGTTCCCTAGACGTATTTTCCCTGTATCAAGATCCCTATAGTCTAGTTCCCTTACGAGGAATCCCTTTGGGAAACTTCTTAATCGGGGGACTCGGCTCCCGATCCTCCAATAATTTTTAAGGAGTCAGATGACAAAGCCTCCTCCTCAGATAAAGATGTCTCTGAAGTGATCAGACTGAAACACTTTTTCTTTTTTGGTACGTATTTAGATCAGAGGGAAAAAGAGATATGCTGCTTTCTACCAGCCCAAGCAGATACCCCATGCTTCCAGGGTCTGCAAATCAAGAAAGAGATGTGGAGGACATGAGACCAGGTCAAGTTGGGTTGGGATATGGAGCTGTAAGCATGGTGTGGGGTGACAGAGGTCATGTTTGTACGGTTCATAGTGGTATGAGATTTTCCTGGATTGTTGGGAATATCCTTTATATTCAAAATATGCCTTTTTAGGAGCATTATGATCTACAACTCAAATGGTCCCTTAAGAAGTCTCTATTAGTCTGTTTCTTATTGTGTCCCTTGTGAGCATGTTTGGATCCACAAAGGAAATCACTCAGATGTTCCTCTAATCCAACCTAGAAATAGACCAGAGGGAACTACAGCATGAGGAATGTCCATGTGTCATCGCAAGGCACTTGCAATTGAATTTTTGGTCATAGTGCGAGCTTTGTGCGAGCAGTCTAGTCTTTGGCATAAGGGTCCTACTACTACCCAGGTGTGAAGAACCCCAGAAGTGATTGTAATGAGCAGAAAGATAATTCACTGGCCTAAACAAGGAGCAAACACTGAAACGTGAGTGCAAGGGATCACCCAATGAAATGGATGAGCTTCAAGGAGGGATGAGAAAGAGGGGCAAGAACCATGCTTTCAAATAAATGGTTACATAATGAAAAACTATAAGTATGATTGATTGATCCGTGTCTCTAATGGGCATTCTCTACCCAGACAGAGGTCAAGCCTCAAATGTATGAGTGACAGATCAGCCATAAGGTACTTTGGGGTATACATTAAGGCAACAAATGTCGAGCATATGATGATGCCACCCATTTTCCTTTCATGGAAGTCCTTGGTAGAGGAAAGGGACGTAGGTGATGGCACATTCTACTTCTGAGGGCACAGAGTCAAAAACGTTACCTCAGAGTGGGCCCCCAGGTTGTGCATGGTAGGTGGTATAAATGATGAAAGGAAGACCAGTTGAACTAGGGCCTAATGGGCAACAAGCAATAATAGGAAAGGGGTAGCTTATGAGTGCCTCTTTAGTTTGAGTTAGAATTCAAAAAAGGGTTGAATGTGGAGCTATCATTGCTGGCTACAAGTATAACAAAAGAAAGATGAGATGGGATGGATTGTTAGAGGCTGTAATGGGATGACCATAGGAAAGCTGTCCCCCATTAGCTAACATGGATTTCTCTTCTCTATGCTCTTATTCTGGATTCTCATGAAAGAATCTATTCTCGACCAGGCTAGGCCAAATCGAGCCACCACTTAAAATGGGAATTATTCAGCCCACATGCATCATTTGATGAAAGCATTCCAGTCCAATCACCTACAATCAGTGGCTTATAAACCATCGGGACCATAGCTCCTCCAAATCTTGTCTTGGGGAAACATAGCACATGAGCAGCTCGTTCAAGGACCACAACCTCTCGAGAGCGGGATGTTGGTTGAGATGGAGTAGGGAGCTAGGGCCCATGATTTAGAAGTGCCCTTATGGGAGCCCCATTTGGGAATCTTTTGCCTTGGGCTTACCTTGCCCCAACATCTAAGGTGGGTGCCAAAAAGGAACTAGTGACGCCTTTTTGACTAAAGTTGACTTGGTAGTGCTGAGTTTCACTACTCAGAAACCCCATATTTTGCCCCCAAAATGCCCTGAAATAAAAGTTAGTTCAACCATTTTCCCATGTGGAGTCAAAGGCAGTGCCTAAAAAAAACATGGATGTGCCACATGCAGGGAAACCTGCATGTGTGGTTCTGGCTAGGGATGCCGGTCCTGGTATGCTTTACTAATATGTGTAGGTCCCTATAATTCGAGTGAGATTGTAATGGTGCGAAAGCATATATCGTTCGGTATTGCCATATTTCTCGTCTGTATTATGCTTTTTATTTCTCATCTAGCAAAATCAAATCGAGCTCCGTTTGATCTCCCAAAAGCGGAAGCTGAATCAGTTGTAGGCTATAATGTAGAATATGCATGGGATGCGATCCTTAATAGTTCAGTATTGGTGGAAGCGAATGTCTTGGCATCTTGGGGATTCATTCTGATTGAATAGAGGGGTGGGTCTTTACCAATTTCCAATTCCAAGATTGGATGAAGACCAAAGAGGGACAGGGCACTCTTCATTCTTCATTCAAAACTCATGAATGTTGGGTCGAGGGATTCTGTCTTTTTCTAAGAAAGAGGAGTTGGGTAAAGCAATCTCCCTCCTTGGGTGAGCACGGGGCTCAGTCAAGTAGAACTTGGTTACACTGCTTGATGCCCCAAACAAAAACAAATCAATAGGCCATAATAGAATATTCATTAGAAAGGTCAATCCCTCCCCTCGTTTTTGAGTCAAAAGGCCAAATAGGGCCAAACTTCTAAAAAGTTGCAAGCCTACTCGTTTCCATAGAAAAAGATTGTGGCAACGTAGACATAAGTGGGTTTATGGGATCCTGGGAAACCATCACAAGTACGGTCATTATACATAGAAAGAGAATTTTGTGTCATCTAGTAGAGCTCAGAAGAAGGTGACTCGGAGCCTAAAAAAGCAAGGTGACTCATGCAGACAACTGTCTTCTTTTCTGTTTAGAGGAATAGTCAAACCAACCCAACTTGCTAGTCAATCTCAGTGATCTGATGGGTCGACAAACTAGAGACAGATGACCACAGTTCGAACATGACCAGCACCGTAGGTTACTAATCAATGATGGACCATATAATCTGAGAAAGTAAACCATGCCTCACCAAAGTGTCACCATGACTATTTCCAAAGTTGTCATCTCATCTCTATAGTTCTTTTTTCACATAAGGGGCCCCAACCCCGATCTTCTATAGTACCCGTATGGGGACCCTGCTTTTGAGAACTAATCTTGCATTTTTTAGCTGACACGAACAGATCGTAGTGCACTGGCGAACCTTCCCTCCTCTCATTTCGGACCAATTTGGATTTTTGATGATGACTTGTCGAGAGACTACGAAACATCGATGTAAAAGGTTGTGTCAGTGAATCCTAGGTATGTCTTCTATTCTTTTTGGTGTGACTGCTGACTATTCTAGTGCATCTAATTCTTTTCAAGTGTTTGGGCTATGGAACATGAAAAAGTCACCCTATAGTGGGGCTCCCCAGGAGGGGAGGCCCCAGTTCCTTTGTTCTTTTCATGTATCAAAGCCCATTTTGATGAATGGGAATTGACTCAACAACTGATTATCAAATAACCTGTATGACCTCGGTAACTCTTTTGTAGGATTGAACAAGAAACTAACAAAGACTTGCTCGAGTAGCAGCTGCACGGTAGTAAATTGATTCCAAGTTTGTAACCTAAGTATATATTCATGTTGAAAAGTTTAACATTGTCAGGATCCATCTCACAGGGTAAATGGTCTAAGGAAAGAAGCAAAAAGCAAAGAGCAGAGTTTAGAGGTGGACTTCCTACTCGAGGAATTCATGCTTCAATGGCCAAAGGCAAGATAAAAACTCATTTTGAGTCATACCCTCCATGCCTAAAAGCATGGCTCTATCCCGCATGCATAGATTTAGATGTAATCGATCCCACTCCATGTGGAGTAGGGGAGTCCATAACTTGTGTCTCTAAAAGCTCCATTGAGGTTGTGTATAAGAACTTAAACTACACAAGTAGGTATGTGTTGTCTACAATAATAAACTAAGAGGAGAGTCTTGATGCTTTTCTCTTTACTAGCAAAAGCTACAGGTTTTTGGGCCTCTTTCTTGCCTTTCCCTGCTTTTGGATTAGGCTTTGCTTTGGCTCGAGTTCATTAAGGATTTCCTAAGCTCGCTAAAAGGACTTCTATCTTATAGGATTCACTATTGGAATGGCTTTTTCATATCTCGAAGGAGGGAAAAGTTACCAATAAAAAATGGGGGCCTGCTTCCTATTAGCATAAAAAAGATGGCTCAATTTCATATTACATATCTTTTTCTAGTCATTCCAGAGCTTTCCTCTCATGATCAATGAATAGTTAGGTTGTGTTACATGCTCATATCCACATTGCAAAGTGATAATGCTAATTCAGTCTGATTCTAATCTAATCAAAATGAAATATGGACATACAAAAAATAGAAAGCATTGGCAACAACCTTTTGACTTCATTAAGCCGATCCATCATATCAAGGGAAAGAAATGAAACAAGTCAACTCCTAAGAGGCTTGTCTCATTGATATCATTATGTATTATCCTTTTTGCAATTCAAAGATGGAAGTCAAAAAATAGATAGAGGATGAAAACAAACCTATAAAATAGTTTGGTTTTGTTGCTTTGTAGTACTCAGATTGCATGTCAGCCCAGGCCCAGGCAAGGTTCCCAAGCAACCTTTCTTGGATTTAGAGATACTCATATTCTAACTACCTATGTATTTCCTATTGAGGAGTGGTTTTTCTTGCTCTCTAAGACTCCAAGTGGTCTACAAGGGTGACCAAAATCCCTCATTTTGGATTTAAGGTAACCACTTCCCAATCATCAAACTTGGAAAATCAACAACCATAGTGGCTCCCAGTCTCGAACCAGGTGATAAATGGATAGAGGTGTGGCGTGATCTCAGTGTAAGTGATAAAACAACCCATCTATCATTCTTTGTGCTCACTCTGCTTGATAAGGAAAGCATGCAAACTAAGCCCCTTTTCAGTTTTCCAAATAAGGTCAACTCTGACGATCATCAGCATACACTTTCCTTACCTATTATGTATTCAGCATAAGGCCACTCACTTCAACGGATGGACAAAACAATAAACAAAAACCAGAAAAGAGTACATAGTAACAAAGGTACTCATGAACCTTATTCTATTTGACTATTTCTTAGAATAGAATCTTTTGTCTATATTATTGAGATTCGATTATAGTAGATTAAAGAAGTTCCCAAAAATCAATACCCGAGAGTGGGGACCCAGCGTCGACTCACATGGTTTGTTTTGCTAAACACACCAGGGTGTGGAGATAAAGTAATCTTCATCAAATCAATGGAAAATTCTTTTCGCTCCATGTTAGCCCATGAGTTGATGGAGACTTCTGGTAGCATGACATAGCATTCGAATGCACTTTCTTTTAGCATATTGACGAACAGGATGATTCTGAAGGTGTCATCACTGCTATACCCTCCCTAAGAAAGTGTACTCAGGGAATCCATAAAATATATGACATCCACTGATGTACTTCATCGCCACAGGGTTTGGGTATTCAATTAATTCATATGAATCCTATGTGGCGCTCTCACATCATATGGCTCTGTTCTTGGTAACGGGGACTTCCAGAATCAACAGGTTGGTAATTCATGTAATACATAATATCCTATCACTCGCTCATCCTTCTCCTCATCAGGAAGAGAAGGGTAACTTCAATTGACAATTGAGGGGGGCCAAGTTTGAGGATTACTCCTTGGGGGCCCCCTCTAGGCAACTAGAAAGGATTCTGGGGATATTTTTGTAGAACCTTCGAGCTGGGCTGGGCTGGGCTCTCATGGGGTCTAATCAGATCAACTGGTGGTTGCTTTATAGAACAAGGAGTTCAGTAAAGGTTGAGATATTGATAGAAGAACTTGGCCAAAGTCAATGTTGGGTTTAACTCCACGAGTTGATTTGTTCGGAGGGATTTCTTTCTGTCATATGTCTTTCCCGACCCCGGGTCAAGTCACATGTGGTTATTCATGTAATTGCACCACAATACCTGTCTGAAGGGCATTCACATTAAGGGTCAGGGGATTATGCAAATCGAGTTGTTAAGGTGAAGCTGATCACGGCTAATTCGATGGCCAAAAGTTCTGAGTGGTGGACTAGAAGTACCCTAGCTTTAGATGTTTGTGAAATTCATTAATTAGATGGCTACTATAGAGAATCTAATCTTCTAATCTATGACACTAGACCTTCGAGGGATGCTAAAAGGTAGGTTAAGTGAATCCAAAAAAGTGAGTCTTTACTTGACGAGAGGACCTTAGTGACCTAATTATTGGGACCTGCAAGACACTGAGCTCTTTGCTTTCTTTCATCATAGTAGTTGAAAAAAGATAGTGAAAAAAGATAGAGTAAAAAGACAGTGAAAAAAGACAAAGTCAAAGCAGTAGACCAGTATTTTCATTATCACCATTAGAGATATTTTGGAAGAAGGTTCCATTTCACACATCTTGGCTAAGAAGGAAATAAGTGTTTGTTGGTGGAAGGTGATCTCTTCTCTACTCTTAGATATAGAATAGAGGACCACTCCTCATCCATAGTCTTCTCTGCATCTTATGAATTTTTTGTCTCGTCTCTTGGTTTCAGGGAGCTGGGGAGCAAGAGTTTTCCCCCAAAAGTGGCTTTCTAAGAGGGAAGTGGGCTTCATTCAATGGAATGATTTGTCAGTTCGGCTCAAGGGGTCTGGTTTCTTGGTTTGGTGTGGAGGGAGGTGCTCTTTGTTGAGAGGTCATGTAGTAATGTGATGTTGACAAAATGTGCTTGAGTCAATGATCAATGCTTAAGAATAAAGCTTGGGGGCTGGCTTCAATGCTTCTCCTTGTCATATATCTGTCAATGGGCTTTCTCCTCATTATCTCTCAAACTTCAAAAAAAACTCCCCTTCCTTTCCACATGCCTTATCTGACTTAAAAGAATAAGAAGAAAAGCTCAAAGTCATTTCACAATCAATGGTCATGCAGGCTTTCTTCTCGAACTTCATCGACCTAAGTCTATCACTTCCTATGTTCACCAGAAAGAAGAATCGAAATGGACAACTAAAAAATTGAAAATGGATTCAAAGAAAAGAAGAAAGACAAAATTGGAGCTTTTTAGCACCTCCACTCTCATCCACCAAGTCTTGTTCTGCTTTTCTGTTCAATTAGGCTATGGAAAGAGTAAATTCTATTATTGCCTCTTTCAAGAGGACAAGTTTGTGTCTGAGTTTATTCAAGTGAAGCCTCTATCTACAAAACTGCCTTTTTTTCTTCTTTTGGCAATAGATGATATGGAGATCCACTTTGCTTGTCAATTATTGGTGTAATACCCTACTTGTCACTTACATCTCCACATGAACCAGACCAATGTATGGAGAGAGTTTTCTGCTCTGATCGTACCATGGAAACTCTTTCACTTCCTTATCACAAAACTGTTCGCAAAAGTCCGCCCTGAGGCCCTTCACCTGGCTATACTAATTAAGCTAAGGCTAACTTAGTCATAAGGACAACAGAAAATAATCATTTAGAGCATATAGCTGTTTGAGAATGTGATTCAATGACTTCTTTTTTCTATGTGAAAAATCAAATCGAAAGAGTCGAGCAATGGATGACTGAATTGTTCAAGGAGACTCGCAATTGCAATTAGTCTCGATATATATGAAACTTGAGTTCCAATTCTGGCCCTCGTATTGCAATACAAGATGGATTTTGGCATTTCATATCCTATTCTTCATTTCAAATTTTCTATTTTTTTTATACAAAGATGAAGAGAAAAGGATTACACAAAGAGAAATGGATTGTATCGTAGGTTGGATCCTAGCACAAAAAGTTGTCCTTCCTAGAAAGTTCACGACTTCAAGTTGAAGTTCCTACTCTATGAATCCAATCCTACAGCTCTTGTTTCAACCTATTAAAGAGCTATGGCAGTGATGAAGACTTGAGCTTTCATACCAAACCTCTTTGATCGATTAATGATCTTCTCCCTCTTCTAGCAAGGAGTGGATAGGGCATGAAACTACAATCAAAACATAATGGTTAGCACAAGCTCAAGACTTTTCAATGTATCAAGAACCTATAAACTATTGGCTTTGAACTGGATTGCTAGTCCAAAGTTGACAAAGAATTCCCACACCCTTGTCAGTCCAATCCCATAACAACGTCTCAAAAGGATCGTGAAGTGGATGTGTTGCTTTCAAAACTTGCTCCTCCACATCCTGAGTTATTGGCTTCAATTCTCTATTACCCTGGCATTGTTCTCTTTCTCGTACAAGATTTCTTGTTCGATAGTGAGGGCTAAAAGACACAAAGAACACCCCCCACTATTTTCCTATTTCATTAGTGTTTGATTTGGTCACCTCCTATCCCAAAATTACTTATTTCTATTTATCATTTAGAAAGAGCTTTATTGGTCAACAGGCTCAAACTAAAAGAAAACCAAATCTCAAGTATAGAAGGATTTGCTCCTCTCCTTATTAGTCGAGTTTCTTCTTTCTTCCTGTCCCTTTAGTCGAGCATCTTCAAACATTCACTCGACACTTGAAAAAGAGACATTACTTGTCCATTAAGCCTCAGGTCAATCCCTTTACAAGACAAGCGCAGAAGCGATCTGATACAGTTGTGGTGCAAGAACAGAACTGATTCCACACCGACCATTATTACTGGAAGGGGTTGTGCGATACAACAAACAAAGAGTGGAAATCAAAAGTACAATCTTTTCTGATGAAGAGTTTAACAAAGGAATGAATTCGAGATCTGCCTGCTCCTTTAGCCATATGTTGGATTTTTAGGAACTAGTCTATTTGTTCTATCCTAGAAAGGCTAACAGATTGGACCAAGAATGTGGATGAGAGTCCCCTCATCCAACTCTCTACGTAAGTGACTTGTTTGACTGGGTACATTGGCCAAGTCTTTGTTGAAGTAGGCTATATGAAGCACCTATCGGGATTCCCTTTTTTGGCTGGTTGCGGGCGAGGAGGGATTCGAACACCTTACTCCGTGGCTCTATCTTTTGGTGCGGAAACTTAACTATGTATCCCGAATCTCATCAGGAAAACTCATCATTCATCCTCCATTTGTTCATCGTTAGCTCAAGAATAGAAAAAAAAAGATATGGCTTTTGAAGTCATAATCTTAAAGGAAAATTAGGAAATAGTTCTTCTACATAACACAAATGGATTCCAGTCGCTAGTCAACTTCCATTGAATCTCCCTTCAATAATCAATCCCAACTGGATCTTTCAAGCATGACTTACTACTTCTCTAGAGAGAATAAGAGGTCTATGTAATGCTTTGAGGGCAAGCCATCGAATACAAATATTTTTCATTGGAAATTGGAAGTGGAGCCCCCTAGGGATCTTTTGACCTCACTTTCTTTGCTTCAATATGAGATATGTGATCTTCTCTTTGTGTTGCTTACGTGCATTTTGCTTGGGATGAGTGTGTGGTGGGCCTTGCTTCTAGAACCACTGTTGATGCAACCTGTGGCTTGATGTTTTGCATACCTGATAGAACACAAAACAATAGAATAGGCACTCAAAAAGAAAAGAAAAAGTCACTAGATTAGTTTTTCCATGATGAAGTATATGGTCCATGCGTTTCCCAATGAACCTGAGGGCTTTTCAAATGTCAACCCATATCCTGACATTAGAGTACCCGAACCTATTTATAGAGCCTGTTAATTGATAGTTCCAATCGTGATGTAGATATATTGATGTATATAGATATAGGAGTCAATGCATCGATGAATGAGCCAATGGTTGGGAAATGGGAAATGTTCCCTAGAGGTCTTTCCTGACTCGATGAAGCAACCCAGCCTTGGGTCACTCCTTTTCTTTGAGGAAAATGGCTCCCCTTATGACTGTTGCAACTCACTGTATGCTGGCTCGTTCATGAACTTGTTCATGAACTTGCTTCTTCACCAGAAGATAAGTGACTAGACACCTCCTTTCCTTCATCGAAAGAAGTTAGCTAGAAGCTATGAAGGAGGGGAGCCGAGGAAGGTCGATGACTACAATGAGGGGGAAGCTGTGGTAGAACCTTTGCCGCTTTTTTGAAAGAAATTTTAATGAACTAACTCTATTTAAATTTCAATGAAATTCTTCTCCCAAAATGCTAGCTAATCTCAATCTAAGAGTTCCCTTCAATCTTATGAACTGAACAAAATTAGCTGCCATCTTTCGTCTTAAGGAACCGGGGCATCGATCTGGGAAGGGGAGAGTGGCCGAGTGGTCAAAAGCGATAGACTATAAATCTGTTGAAGGTTTTCTACATAGGTTCAAATCCTGCCCCTCCCACTTTTTGTAGAGTTCATGGGAGAGAGAAGAGAAAGTAGGCATCAGCGTAGGGGGCCAATCGAGCGATGCTTTTTCTTTTCTTTTGTCGAAATAGTGCCATTTTCTCGTACTCTAGTTAGAGAGGTTGGTGAACTACTAGATTTGAGTTTCCCAGAAGGGGCCCCTTCTCTAGGACACCAAACGAGAAGAGAAGAAGCAGGTCACTTTTGGCATCTGTTTGTAGTCCTTATAGTCAGCACACGCACGAGCCCGCTAGAATGCCTCCTTAGTTTTGGACGAAGCAAAGCGATACTACATACAATAGATGAAGGAAGTGCCTACCCGACACCATGGGAGGCTCTAATAGACCTGTACTTTTTTAGCAACAAGCAAAGAAGAGTATTGCACAAGGCACAAAAGGCAAAGAAAAAGGAACAACAAAAGCCATAGTGCATTAGCGCATCCGTTTTCTTTTAGGGGAACGCAAGTGGGGAGGCATCGTAGTAGAAATCCATTCTGAGGGAAGTCAAGGGCTGGGGTGGGGAACTTAAGTCAGAATGAGGTGGAATAAGGATGGATTTAGGAGTCTTTGTATGAGCCGTATGCGGTGAGAGTTGCACATACGATGACGAGGGGGGTTCGCATCTATCCGTGCACTGTGGTGGTTGGGCCAACCCAAACTATTTGTTCCATGATATAAAGATCTACTGGAGCTACCCACATCAATCAATTAGCATAGATTTGGACTAGAAATGAAATCACTAACGCTCGGCCTAGTGGTCTTTTTATAGGGATTCTATCGATCACTATAGGCTCCTTATTCATGATCACTATAGTACCTCTTCGATGGCTGTAGGGTGGACGAACCCCTATAGGTAGTAGGGTAGGATGGGTGGCTCCGCTCAGCTCAGATTATGGCCAATCCTCTACCACTGGGCTCAACTAGGCTTAGAGCACATGAAACTCTTCACTACCTCATCAGAGCATTAAGACCATGTCATGTTACAAAAAAGTGCCGCTTTCTCTGTAGTGTTGTCACACAGCTAGTCGACTAGAAGAGCTACACACTATGTAGTGTTGTCACAAAAGATAAGCATGTCACCCGCCTATTGGCCAGGCAAATCGAAGTTCTCTTCCAGTCAACTATCCACCCAGTCAAGTGCAAAAAACACAGCAGAATAGAGCAATGCATGCTGTTAGTGTGCTTCCTACTTACGAGAAAAGAGTGATAAGGTGCAGAACATTTGATTATTTGCAGTAGAGGAGCTGATTACCCAAGAAATCCCTGGGAAAAAGGAAAAGATATCTTGGTAATGAAAACCATAGAAGGCTTTATTGGCGAGATCCAATGGTGAATAGCTATCTAAAAGAAAAACTTCCAGGAAGTCTAAGGACCTTTAGCACCATACACTACCCCCGAACAAGCAGGCTTCGTGCCAAGCGACGACCACCCTTGTCCCTTTCTTTCTATTTTCCATTCAGCCTACATTTTTGTTCCAATAGTCTTTGCCAAAGCTTTAATGGTTCACCTACTTGACCACTTTTTGCTTCATTTCTCCCCCAGAGGTCTTCGAAAATGCCTGCCGATGTTTCTCAACTTTTCAACTAAAGGAAAGGCTCGAGTAAGTTCCTTAGAGGGGTGCCAAATTTGGGGAAGGATAGGGAACTTCTAAACTAAGAATTCAGGAATCAAGATTTCCCCTACCCCTCTTCTTGACTTGAGTCTTTCTTTCTCCTTACTTGAGTTTCTTTCCTGACCCCCTTTTTTTCCTTTGATTGACCTAGCTATCAAATCAAAATCCAGCTCGGCCCAAGAAAGCACTGACAACATCAAGGAAGGGGTCCATGTAGCTATTGCGCCTGCCCACTGAGTAGTTGGTTCGACATCTACTACAACAAAACAAAAAGAAAAGAGAATCCACTTCATTGACCACACAGCAGCATGCGAAATGGTCGAGAGTGAACATTATTGGATATATAATCCAAGCCGAGAGTGAAGTTACGTGAACAGCTGTTTGATGGAAAAAACTTTCATGTTCGATTCAGAGAGCACTTTTTTCATTTGGAATTCCTCGTTCCTTTTTGCGTGAATCCCCTAGCTTCAAATTCACAACTTGTGGAGCTTATTTATTCCATTTCTCTAGCCCCAATCCATCTCTCTTTTGACTCCATATATGTGGGCATCTAGTTATCTATGAGGGTTCACCCACCCCGATGACAACATTCCTCTCTATTGTGCCTAAAATCCCAATTTTTGCAAACATGTCATGTGTTTTTCTTGTTGGTTCCTATGGACGTACATTACAACAGATTTCTTTTCTACAGCATTGCTTCTATGATCTTAGGAACGCTGGCCACCATGGCCCAAATGAAAGTCAAAAGACCTCTAGCTCAAAGTTCGATTGGACATGTAGGTTATATTTTGATTGGTTTCTTATGTGGAACCATATAAGGAATTCAATCATGCTTAATTGGTGTATTGATTTATGCATCATTGATGATAGATGCATTTGTAATTGTTCTAGCATTATAGCAAACCTGTCTCATATATATAGAGGATTTTGGTGCTCTAGCCAAAATGAATGCTATTTTGCTTATTACCTTCTCCATTGCAATGTTCTCATACATAGGAATACCCCCATTAGTCGACTTTTGTAGCAAATTCTATTTTTTCTTTGCCACTTTGGGTTGTCGGGCTAACTTCCTAGCCTCAGTGGGAGTAGTGACTAGAGTTATAAGTCGTTGGGCGACCAAAAGGTTACCATGAGTAAGGTTGAGAGGCCGAAGGTAGTTTTTGTCTGGTCCAGACATGTATCTTACCGAATCAGTTGCGACACAGATTGAAATCCATGCTACAAAAGAAAGGGTCGAGTCTTATACATAAATCGTCAACTCCATATCCTTGTGTGAGTCCACATTCACTACACGAGATGAACCTAGGTTTGGTGAATGGAAGTTTGTCTTTGGTGCAATAGGACTCCCAGTTATTACCCTTGATTATATGCTGAAGTGCTCCCCGTCGGTTGTTAGAATGATGCGAGTTAGGTCGGCCTCAATTCAAAAAGATTCAGTGATTATTTCACATCACATTTGTGGTGGAACGAATCGACATCTCGATGTGATACAGCCCTTTCCATTTTTGTTGGGAAGGAACAGCCAACTCCATCCAAATCAGAGGAGAGCAAAGTGCCAATAATGGTGTACGAAGTGCATGTGGAATGAACACGGAGAAAAAAAAGAAATTCAATGAGGAGACCGAGCTCATTCCCCCCACTCATGGAATAGCTCTATTATAATGGATGGTTGAGGATCCATAGTACTCGAACCAGTGGAGTGATCCAGTGGTTAGGAAGGGGCCTAGAAGTGCCTACTACTACACCACACTACACTTGGCTCTACACATTGACCCCTATCTAAATTCTACCAAAATGTTGGGAGCTTCAATCCTATGACTCCTCATCCCCATCTCAACCCAGCCTAACAGAGCCTGACTTATTCAGTGGAGAGAGTAGAGGCTCGAGAATTACTTTGGAGAGGAAGATCCTTTGCCCCTCTTCATTCTTTACAGGGGGCCATGACCACATGGAATTGGGGTAGAGATGGAATAGATCAAACACGAGTATCAGAAGCAAGCTTTCCTTGCTTTTTGATCATTTTGATAGAGGGTAATGGATGATGTCGACAAAACAGACACAATTTCTAGTCCAATTCTCCCTTTTGTCTTTGAGAAGTTCCCTAGGGGCGGCCCCCTAACTTGGGCCCCAAGTTTTGTCTCAACAAAGCCAATCAATGTTCCCTATATGGGCCCCACCCCCATCTTGAAAACGCTCATAACAACTTCATAGAGCTGTTTATTGTCAGCGATCCAAACCTACATAGTGCTAACCCCTCCTAGAGGCAAGTGAAGTTAGTGAACAATATGATGGGCAACTATCTCATGCAGTTTGAAGAGGACTTAGCTATGAGTTAGTACCACTTTGGTTTCGGGGGTTGAACTTTTCACCCGATTTTATTATATATGCTCAGCAAAAAGAATGTTTTTTTGATAGACCTAGGACATGGATTTTGTATGAACCAATGGATCGTCAAAAGTTGTTACTGCTAGCAATAAATTCCTCTTTCATTACTTCATCCTTTCTATATCCCTCTCTCTTGTTCGATCTTACTCATCCAATGGCACTCAGTTCATATATTTCAGTTCGATCATTGACAAGGTTCAAAGAAAGGGCATGAACCATGAAGGCTAAAAGCAAGCAATATATGATTTATAGGACCATGCCCAAGAAACTAGAATGGAAGCAGGAGTGATAATGCACATCTTGGAGTTTTGAAGCATCTAAGGCTTCACTTCACTCCAGTGTTTCAGCACGCGTGTATGCTACTAGCCCAGCTCTGACTAAGAATACTACCCCATTCCTTATAGTAAGGGCTCGTATAGGTCACACAGGAACACATGATCTTAGTTACCTTAATGGCTGACCGATTAGAGCAAAAAAGAGGGAACTGTACCAGCTGAAAGAAAATAGATGAGGACTTAAGCCACTATCTCCAAATTCAATTCCTTATAAGTCTTCCTCTATGGGGTGCCCCTTTAGGTGAACCATAGAATCTTGTGCCTTGACCTGCCCTTTGTTCTTTGATTTACCAAAGCTTTCCTCAATTGAGGAGTGACATTGATGATGAAGATGAAGAAGTCATGATGTTCCAGCCTAAACTTTAGGCAAAGGGAAAGCACCCAAAGTCAATATCATGGAGGAACCTAGCCCTAATGAGGATAGTGACCCTGAAGTGTTCTTTGGATGTTGCTCTCGGATGGTGTCCCCTAACTCGATGATTTCAAGGAGTCCCTCACAAGTAGTGGATGAAGCTCCCCTGATCACCAAAGTCCCCCACAAGCATCTCAAGGCTTTCACCATGCATGAAGGGCTCAACATCAAGGAGCTTCAAACCTTCTATGTGCCACCTAGAAAAGGGGGCAAGGAGTAGGGCATTCTTTTCTACCTGTTTGATGATAAGTGAGAACAAGGTCTCGTGGCATGGAGAAGACAACAAATGGTGGAACCAAATCACTGGGATCCTTCAGTCTGATTCGTTGAACCTCAAAAAACTCCTGTTGAAATGGAAGAACGAATGCCATTTGTCGAAGCAAGCCCAATTCTTTAAAAGGCTCTAGCAATCGGATGGGGCCCAAGTAGTCCAAGCCAAGAAAAAGTTCTCCACAAAGGAACTTGGCTTTTGGAATTCATCACAGCAACCTATCAGACTTGGGCATGTTGTGTCATGACTATAATCAATGAAGGATACAACAAAGAATGTCTCGAAACACAAGCCACTCGAAGATGGAAAATGAGTTGGGCATAAAAGATGCTCAAACAGAGCTACTCGATGGAGGCCAATCGATGACCTAAAGGAGATCAACCTCGGGACCTCAAAAGACCAGACACCCACATTCATCACTGCCATACTACAAAAAAGACAAGGCATAGGAGATCAAAACTCTTCTCCAAGAGTACAAAGATTGCTTCACCTATAATTATACTAGGATGCTCAACCTAGACCCAAAAGTGGTAGTACACAGGTTGGCTATCAACCCTGAAGAGGTTTTCATTCCAATCAAACTATCTCCTCGTAGGATGCAACTAGACCTATGGGAAAAGGTAATCATGGATGAATTAGGATCAGGTTCAGAGAACATGTATAGTCTGACAAGTATTAGTTCAACATGCTAAAGGGCCAAGCTGGATTTCAACTAGCATAGACATCTCGCTAATGAATTGATAGTTTGTCCCCATGAATGGCTTGGGCATCGACCCAGAACCCCTCTGGGGAGCTTCATAATTAATTCTATGTTGAAATCCATGACCAACTTCCTTTCGTAGTCCACTACCCCTAGGAGAAATCGAATCCCCATTGCCTCCATGAAAGAGAGATAAGCACTAGACGATGAGGGCATACCTGCTTGACTGAGGGCCCCCTCTTGAGATTCTTTAAAATCATATTAGTATTTGAATTGGAAATAGAATCTATATTCTTCTCATCAAATGTATAACTAGATCTAAAGATTCTTTTTAGATTAGGATCCTATTTGGATTTGGATTGTTCGGTTTGGTTTTGAACCCTAGTGTGGTAGTTCGATGCAATGAGCTTCAACCATTTTGTCTCATATGCTGCCTAATATGAGTGTGCCAAGCCTTTTCTCGTAGTAGTTAAAGTAAGCTTAATCCAATCTTTCTGAACAATAATTTTTGATGCTTTAAGGCCCATCCTCTATGGCATGGTACAGAGATGAGGCCTTTAATCTGGGGCCCCCTCTATGGAGCAACATAATATAATTGTTTATCTATGGGAACAACTTCATTTCATGTGCTTGCAGTTGTAGAACCATTCTCCTATCACTTCTAAACTTCCATTGTGTCGATCAATATATCAAAGAGATGGTGCTTAAGTTCTTTCATCATTTCCCTAAGTCGGGTGCAATGCTTTTTCCTTGACATGGACCTGGGGTCGGGGCTGGGACACTCTGGGGAACTTTTGATTCCCTCCTAGTCCTACACTTTCTTGATGTAGATAAAACCTCATGCATCTCAAACATGTAACAGAAGTAGTCATGTGACCACTGCTCCTTCATCTCCTGGACCCAGGCAAAGTAGTAGATTGTGCATGGCCATGGCATTGGAACTAGCTATGTCGGAATGATCCCATTCCTATAATTATGAAACACATTCACAAAAAGGTCCTAGAATGAGAGGAAGAGACTACAAAAGAGGAACTTAGTGAAGATGCATATAAGCATCTACTTCATCGTGAATGGGCTATCGTTACACATGGGGATTTACAATGCGATACCTCCATTTTCTTCGAAGCCATGCTCTCGTGAAGGAGGTCATATTGGCGAACCTGACAGGGGTGGAGCACCTTGTGGAAAGTGGTCCTCTGACATCATGTCATATTGAAGTTCAAAGTCTTTCTCTAGAAACAGCCAGCTTGCTAGTGTTGCTCTGCTCCTTAGAATTTGACATTTCACATTAGTCCACATTCGATCTTCGAGACTTGAGGCGGGTTTGGGTATCAAAGCATTTTTTTGCACATGAGATTAGGTTTCCTGTGTTGATCTTGGCTTGTGATTTCTGATTGTGATCTTGGGATTTGACTTCATGTGTTAATGAGGATCCTCTTTTCACTATGGTGACTTGCCTCTAAGTTTGCCTTATATGAAGTAGCCCTACATCATCTCTTTGTTGTCCCCCTTGGTGGGCCATGGGCTTGAGCACTGCCCATCAAAGTTCCCTAGAGAGGGCCCCTCTTTTGGTGTCACCCCCATTGAGGCAGCCTCTCCTTTTGTTGCCTCCTAAATGGGTCATGAGTATCAATGCTCCTTGTAAAAGGCATCATTCCTTGAGTGTGGCCCTTGTATAGCATCCTTCATTGTCCTATGACCATGATGGCTTGGAGGACCTTGTAGGTATGTAGGGATGTCATTGTTGTCACTCTTTGATGTCACTACAAAGAACCTCTCAAAATATAAATTATTTTTTTAATAAATATTAAAGTGGAAATAAGAAAAATTTAAGGACATAATATAATTAAAGACATTTAAAAGTGACATGAGATTAGATTTGGAGTTACATAATAGCCTTATAAAATAAAATGAAAAATTTGGATTAATATGAAAATTTATAGAGGATATTATCTTCCATGTTACTAAGCAGACATAGAATAGCATCATTAATTATCAAATATGGTATGTATCAAAATATCTCATATAACAAGAAAAAAATTATGGAAAATAAATTATTTAAAAATAAAAAATAAATGTTTACTTTGATAGAGCTGGTTAATACTAGGCCAATAATGCTTCCTTTGACTTGATTATGCATTTTCTGCAATTATAATGAATTACCAATGTACATAGCCAAAAGTAATAATAAAGCCTTAGAAAATAAAATATTTAGATATTTAAAAAATAATATTGAATAAGATAAAGCTCATTAAGGTTATTATAATGATATTTGTTTCATCTTAATCAGAACTTGTTTGGAATTATGATGAATTACTAACATAAATATGCATAAATAATAGGATAGAGCTCATTAAGATGAGTCTAATAATGTTTGCTTCATCTCAATTTGACCTCATTTGGAACTACATCAAATTACCAAAATAAATAGGAATAAGAAAATTTATACAAAGGTTACATGAGAGAGAATTGGTGTTTCATAGTAATAACGAAAAAAATCAAAGAGAAGCATTTCAAGATATAAGATTAGTTATATGAGAATGTTGCATTCTAAAGTGCTAAATAGATTTTGTGAGTCATTCTCAATTGTCATATGTGGTATAGGTAAAAATATCTAAAAAGGTTTGTCAAAACAAAAGAACATTATCTATCTATATATATATATATAATAAGGAAAAATGAATATATAGTTTGATAGAGCTCTCTGAGAGTTAGAATGTTAAGTGAAAATATTTTAAATTTAAAATAATATAAATTTATGTAATATAATATTACCAAATCATGGAAATATAGTTCTCACATGATATGAGAATTAGATTTTAAAATTAACACAACCAATTCAAAGTTACAAGTTGAAAAATTGATGTAAAATATTTAGGAAAGTTATAGTCATAGACACTAATGTGATTGAGTATGACATTCTTGACTATCAAATTAAGTTTGAATTAACATACCTTATAGAGAGTGTCACTATCCTAGAATGTAAAACATTTAAAAATAATAAAATGAATATCTATTTGGCAGAGCTCAAGGAGTTGAATCCAATAATATTTTTTTATCTCAATTAAACCTCGTGCAAAATTACTAAGAACTAACCAAAGAATATCAACATCACAAATAACATATTATTATTATAACATTAAGTAAATCTATGTTACTATTAAAAAATAATAAAATTAAATATAACTTATTTAACAAAATAAAGAAAACAATTAGAGTTACATTATAACATAATCAAATCAAATTGAAACTTTTAAAGAAATTAGATTAATTGCATACAAAAGTTAAATTCCAAAATACTAAGTAGTTTAAAGGTGAAGTAATCATTCATCAAACAAATTACAATTCAAAATGCTTCATAAAGTAGGTCAAACCATTGAAAATGTAATATATAGTAATATATATAATAAATATGTAATTGGGTTATTACTTATTAAGAGTCGAACAATGTTTGCTATAAGATGATTGGAACAAGCTTAAATTTTTTATTAATTAACAAGGTAAATAATCATAAATAATAAAATTTACAATATTATTATTAAGTAAATAGATACTAAAGCTAAACTGAGATAACAAAAAATAATGTAATATCGCCAAATAAAAGTGTTATAAAATATTACATTAGTGTAAATTTAGGTTTTCATAGTATTATAACAAAATTAAAGAAAAAACTTTGAAGAAATAAGAGACATTGTATTAGAAAGTTACATTCTATGATATTAAAGAGATTGAGTGTAGCATTCTCGATCATCAAAAGATGTACGAATTGAATTACCTCGTATTACATGCCAAAATACTAAAAATGAGTCTAATAATAATTTTTTTACCTATCAATCCTTGTTTGGAATTAATGTGAATTACTAAAGTAAATAAGCATAAATAATAACAAATTATTATTTTACAATTAAGTAAATATATATATTGAAGTTAAAATAGGAAAATTGAAGCAATGGAACATAATAATACAAAAGGTTTTTAAAGGTAAAAAAAAGACTAGAATTCTCTAGTACTACTAAAAATTAAAGTAAAACTTTTAAAAAATGGGCTAACTTGTACTATAAAGTTGCATTCAATTATACTAAGAATAAAAATGTCTCATAGTTGTGCCAAAATGCTAAGAAGAAACTATTTTAAAAAAAAAATTAATTAAAAAGACGCACTGAAATGGTTCCATTGAAATATGTTTTGTCTCCTTCAAATGGTTATTCAATTACTATGAATTACAAACATAAATTACTAATTAATATTAAGTAAATTTATGGTAAAATTGAAGTGAGATAAATTAATGCAATGAAATAAAATAAAATCAAAGTGATGATGAGGACATAATAGGAGGGAGATTATAGTAGTAAAATTACCAAATAAAAGCAAAACATTTAAGTTAATGCTATAAATTTTATGAAAAATTTATATTTTAAAGATATTAAGTAGTTTTGATGTAACAAAATCGATCAACAAATAGAGCATGAATTTAAATAGTTCTTAAAGTAAGCCACACAACAAAAATTGAATATTTAATATTATAAAGTTCATTGAGAGGACTCCACCAATGTTTATTTCACTAGATTGGTCTTTATTTTGAATTATTACAAATAATAAATTAAATAAGCATAAATATAGTTAAGATTATTATCCTAATGTTATGTAAATATATATTAAAGTTGAAATTAGATATACTTAAGCAATGTATATATCAAAATAAAAATAATGGTCACAAAAATTGGGATTTTGACTTACATTATAATATAACCAAATAAAAGTTGAACATTTTTATTAATGCGATAAATTATTCAAAAATGAAATACAAAGAAAAATATCAAATAAAATATTGATAAAGTCAAGAAAATAAAGTATTTTAAGATATAAAACCGAATACTTTGTTGTATAAAGCCTGTATGTATGAGTTCAACAACCATTGACTCATCTCTATCAGACAACGTTTGAAGTATCCATGAATTAACTTACTAAGAATGTGTAAATAATAATAAATTATTATTATAATATTGAGAAAATACATACCAAAAATAAAATAAGTTAAATTAAAGCATTATAAGATAATTAAATGAAAGAAATGTAAAGCCCACTTAGATGATGATTTTGGGTTATATAATAATTTAAATAAATCAAAAAAATATTTTAATAAATGGCATAAAATGTATAAAAAATTTGAGTTCTAGGATACAGTGGAGATTGTGTGTAATATTCTTGATCATCAAATCATATATCAATCAAATTATCTCATAAAGCATGCAAAAATTACAAAAAAATATTTTAAAACATGATACTAAATACTTAATTGGATAAACCTCAACAAAGCATGTCCAATGCTCTTTTTTAATATCAAGTAAAAATAAATTAAAGCTTATATGAGATAAATTTAAGTGTTATTACATATTGAAATCAAACATAAGTAAGAATGGTTTACATAGTAATATATTTAAAAGAAAGAAAAAAAAAATTTGAAATGAGATAAACATTATAGATATGCTACGTTCTAAGATAATAACAAAATAAAACACAACAACCTTGGTAATGAAATTAGGTAACAATTGAACTTTCTTGGGAAATGTTATTTGATAATGAAATTTTTTGTTGTAAAAATATAAAAATAAATGCCTAATTATATAGATCTCCTCAAAATGATTTTAACATTTTTTATCTTGATTAGACCTCATTCTAAATTACGACAAATTTTAAAGAAAATATGCATAAATCAATTTTTAAAATTTATTAAATATATATTAATTTTAAAATCAGTTAAATTGAAAAAATATAATATAAAAAATAAAAGAAATGCAATGGTTACTTTAGCTAAAATCTAGACTTAGTAATATAACAATTTCAATGGAAAACATTTGAAGAGTTTGAATAAAGTTTGTGAGAAAGTTTCATTCCAAGATACTGAGGAGATCAAGCATCACAGACTTAATCATGAAATTAGGAATGGCTAAAAATATCTCAAAAAATAATCATATTCCCTACAAAAAAGGTTTTCAAAAAGAAAAAAATGAGTATATAATTTGATAGAGCTTATTGAGATGAGACTAGTGATATTTGTTTCATCTTGTTTGGACCTTATTTGGAGTTACTGCTAATTAAGAAAGTATATAGGCGTAAAAAATATTAAATTATTATTACAAAATTAAGTAAATATATAATATAGATTAAATAATTTAAATTGAAGCATCATAATATAACCAACTAAAAGTGATGCAATGGGCACACGAGACGAAAACTAACGTTTCATAGTAATAATACCAAATTAATGTGAACAATTTAAGGAAATATGATTAGTTTTACTAGGAAATTTTTTCCAAGATATTGGGGAGATCAAGTGTAACGTTTTCTCTCATCAAATAAGTTGGAGGTGAAAATTTCTCGAAAAGCACAACAAGACTTATAAATAAGCATATATATTAATGAAAGGTGATATAGCTAGTTAAGACCAGTATGAGGATGTTTGCTTCGTCCTAATCGAACCCCATTTTGTATTACTACGAAAAAAACATTGTAAATAAAAAGTAAATAGAATTAAGTTATTTTTTAAATATATTTAAAATTTAAATCAAATAAATTTATGTAATTTAATATAATAAAACATAAGAAATATAATTGTCACAACAGAGGAGAATTAGCTTTTCATATTAATATAACTAAATGAAAGAAAAAAATTAGAAAATATGAAATAAATTATAGAAAATAGTTGAATTCCAACATACTAACGAAATGGAGGGTAACCCTTTTAATTATCAAATCATGTGTTAACTAAAATACCACATAAAATTTACCAAAACCTACAAAAGTAAAATATTTAAAAATAATAAAAAATATATTGTTTGATAGTGCTTCCCAAGTTAAGTACAATATTATTTTTGTCGTCTCGTTCATACCTCGTAAGAATAACTAAGCATTACAAAAGCAACTGAGCATAGTTAAAAAAATTATTATATTTATAATAAGTAAATATATGCTAATGTTGAAATGCAATAAATTGATCAAATACTTGCAACCAAATCAAGGTGTTATTAAGGTCACAAAAGAGAAGATTTAGAGTTACATTAAAGCATAATGAAATAAAAGAAAAATATTTAGAGATTGACATTAATTGTAAGGAAAAGTTTCTTTCCAAAATATTAAAAAGATCAAATGTAAAATCTAGTTAATCAAATTAGGTGTGACTCAAATTGCTTTTTAAAGCATATCAAATAGCTAGAAAAAATTCATAAATATTAAATAAATAATAATTTTTTTATGGCTCATTGAGACAAGTCCAACGATATCTGTTTTATCTCTATAAAGGCTATTATAGATTTATTATAAATTATATAGGTAAATCAGCATAGCTAAAAATATATTTTTAATTCAATATTAAGTACATTAATATTAAAACTTATATGACTAAACTTCAAGTAATGTAATAATTTTAAATAAAAAGCATTATAAAAGTCACATGAAAAGATATGTAGATTTTTGAAGTATTACATCAAAATTGAAGTGGAAATATAAAAATAATTACCTTTTTTGACACATACCATCCAAGAATGTCCAAAAAGAAGTAGAAGAAGAAGAAGAAGAATGAAAATATGAAGAGGAAGAAGAACAAGAAGAAGAAGGCGAGAAGAAGAAGAAGAAGAAGAAGAATAAGAGGAGTAAGAAGTAGTAGTAGTAGAAGAAGAAAAAGAAGAAGAAGAAGAAGAAGAACAAGACACAGAAGATGAAGAAGAGGTAAAGGAAGAAAAAGAAGAAGACGAAAAAGAAGAAGAAGAAGATGAAGAAGAAGAAGATGAAGAAGAAGAATAAGAAGAGTAACAAGAAGAAAATGAGTAGGAAGAAGAAGACGAAGAGAAAGAAGAAGAAGAAGAAGAAGAAAATAATGTTGATGACAATGATGATGATGTGGAAGATGATGAAGAAGAAGAAGAAGAACAAGATGAAGAAGAAGAAGTAGAAGAAGAAGAGGAAGAAAAAGAAGAAGAAGATGCGGAAGAAGACATCAAGTGTATCGTTCTTGTGCATACTTTGCATTCGAAACTTTCTAATATCAAAATTAAGATTTTTAGGAATGAATCTAAAAATTTCATAAAATGCTAAAAAACACTAGAAATTTCTTTGGATAGTTAAATTTGATATTTTACATTAGAATACTAAATTCCTAGATACTAAGAGGATCATGCACAATATTCTAAATCATCAAATCGTGTACAAATAAAAATATCTCATACAATATTAAAAAAATAAAAAATTAAATTAATTAATATTAAATTAGAAAAGTTCATCAGGATGAGCATATATAAAATGTTTTTTAGTCGATAAATTCTTGATTAGAATTATTGCAAATTACTAATTAAGTAAGCATAAATAAGAAAACATATTAAATATTATTAAACATTTATAAGTTACTTTTGAAATGGTATAAATTGAAGCAATTTAATATGTCTAAATTAAAAAAAATTAAAAGTTACCCAACAAAAGATTTGGAGTTACATAGTAATATAACAAAAAAAGAGCAAAATATTTTAAAATATGTCAAACATTTTAGAAAGAAAGATTTAAAAATATCAAGAAGATGGGGTAAAACACCCTAATCATCAACTCCAAAATGAATCAAAATTTCTTATAAAGTTTGCCAAAATAATAGAAATGTTTTTTAAAACAAATGAAAAAATGAATATTTAATTATTGTGGCTTATCAAAAAGAGTACAACAAATGATGTTCGATCTCCTTTAGATAACATTTTTAATCACTATAAATTACAAAATTATTTTGACAAATAAGAATGAACACTAATAAATTATTACTTTAATATTAAGTAAATTTAAAATAAAGTTGAATTGGGATTAATTGACAACGAAAGATAACCAAGTCAAAGTGATGAAAAAACACAGAAAAGAAGAGAATTAGATTTTTGTAATGAAATAATAAAATCAAAGAAAATTTTTTTATTAATGATACCAAGCGCACAAAAAAGTTTCAATCGAATATACTACAAGGATCGATCTTGGCAACTATGATCATCAAATCATGTATGAATTGAAATATTTCATCATGTAAGTCAAACCATAGAAAGTAAATTACCTAATAAGATAAAACTAAATATTTAATTATGTAGAGTTCTTTGAGATGATTTGTTAATCTTTGTTTCATCTCCATTGGGCATTGTTTGAAATTTCTATTAATTATGGAATAAATAATCGAAGTAATGTAAAAATTAATATTCTAATATTATGTAAATAAATATTGAAGAAAAATTTGATAAATTAATGAAATATAGTCTGTCAAAATCTAAGAAATACAAGGTCACAATAAAGTGGATTTCAATTTACATTATAATATGACAAAGTAATAGTGAAAAATATTAACTAATGATGTAAATTACATAAAAAAGAGTTTCATTCCTACATAATAAAGAGATGTTGAATAACTTCATAGCTAATCAGAGTAGGCATGACTGAGGTGAATCCAACGATTTTTGTTTCACGATGCTTGTGCCTAATTCCAAATTTCTATGTATTATCACTGTAATAAGCTTAAAAATAAGAAATTGACTTTTTAACTCTAAGAATGCAATTATTAAAGTTGAAATAAGATAACTTGAGGAATTGTAATACAACCAAGGTCACACTCGAGCACAACTAGAGTTAAATTGTGATAATAACAAATTAAAGAGAAAATAAAATGAAAATTTAGGATTAGTTGTGCAGGAAAGATGCATTCCAAGGTACTATGATGATCAAGTATAACATTCTTGATCATCAAATATGGTAAAAATAAAAATGACTAAAAAATCACGACAAAACCAAAGAAAATTATATATATATATATATATATATATATATATATATATATATATATATATATATATATATATATATATAACAAAGAAAAATGAGGATCATGATTGATAGAGCCCACTGACGTAACTCAGTTGATGCTTGCTTCATCTCGATCAAATCTCATTTGACATTAGTATAAAAAATCAAAGTAAATATGTATAACTAATAATAAATTATTATTCTATTATTACGTAACTATATATTAAAGTTCAAATAAAAAAAATTTAATCAAAATAATATGAGCAAATCAAAGAAATATTAATGCCACAAAAGAAGAGAATTAAATTTTTCATATTTATATAATAAAATCAAAGAAAGTTTTATTAAAATTAACGTAAATTATATATGAAACTTGCATTCCAAGAAATTAAGGAGATCTAACATAACATCTATAATTTTTAAAATAGGTACCAATACAAAACTTTTGTAAAGAGTGCCATAACCTAAGAAAGTAAAACTTTTAAAAAAAATAAAATGTGTGTCTAGCTAGACAGATGTCACCTACATGGGTGTAATGATATTTCTTTCATCTTGGTTGAACCTTATTTGTAATTACAATAAAATACAAAATAATACAAAGCAAATATGCATAAGTAAATTTTTTAATATTTAGTTAATATAATTTAAAGCTAAAAATTAGTTAAATTGAAAATATGTTATATAATGATATAAAAGAAATGTAATGGCGAGTTTAGAGAAGATTTTTTTATTAATTAGTAATATATAAATTTCAAAGATTGATATTAAAAGAAATAAGAAAAAGTTTATGAGAAAGTTGTATTCCAAGATTTAAAGGACATAAAGCATGCCATCTTTGATGATGAAATAACAAGTGAGACAAAATGTCTCATAAAAGTTCTCAATTCATAAAAAAAGTTTTTAAAATATAAAAATTAATACATAATTTGACAGTGTTTACTAAGATAACTCTAATGATATTTGTTCGATCTCAAATAGCCCTCATATAGAGTAACGACTAATTTGGAAAGTAGATATGCATTAAATAATAAATAAGTAGGTAAATATTTATTAAAGAAGAAATATGATAAATTTAAATATCATAATATAACCAAGTAAAAGCAATGCAAATGTCTCACATGAAGAGAATTTTAGTTGTCTAGTCATAATACAAATCAATGCAACAACCTTGAAGAAATGAGATACGTTTTTTTGGAAAAGTATAACAATGATGATTTACTAGTAATATAACTATATAATAACACAAGATGATTAACTAGATTAACATAGCTTACTAAGACAAGTATAATGATGTTTGCATTGAGGCACATTTTGTAGTACCGCAAATCAACTAAGTAAATAAAAATAAATAATAATAAATTATTTATTTTAAATTTTTTAAATAAATATTAAATCTTAAATAAGATAAATTTAAGTAATTTGATATATCCAAATCTACTAAATTTAAAAGCCATAAAAGAGAACTAGTTTTTCATATTAATATAACAAAATGAAAGCAAACATTTTAAAACACGAAATAAATTGTGTGAAAAAACTTCATTCCAAGATAATAAGAGTTTGAGTATAATATTCTCATTTATAAATTCATGTATTAATTGAAAGTCCTTATGAAGAGTGTAGTAACCTTTGAAAGTAAAATATTTTAAAATAATAAAATGAATATGCAGTTGGATAGAGCTCACCAAGCCATGCTCAATGACATTTTTATCATCTCATTTGGACTCTGTTAAGAATAACTAGGAATTACCAATATAAGGACAATTAAAAATAACTTTTTTTAATAAGAAGTAAATATATATTAATGTTGAAAGAAACAAATTTATTAAATGTTATATAACCAAATTTAGGTCTTATAGTGGACACATAAGAGAAGATTTAGAGTTACATTGTAAATAACAAAATCTAACAAAAATATTTAAGGAATGACATTAATTTCATGGAAAATTTGCATTTCAAAATAATAAGGAGATCAAGTGTAAAATCATCATTCATTAAATCAAGTTGAGATCAAATTTTTTTGAAAAGCATGCCAAAATCTAGGAAATTAAAAAATTAAAATATAAATAAATTAATATAATTTTTTAATGGGATGTTGCGATGAGCTCAAGAACATCTATTTTGTCATGATTAGATCTACTGAAGATTTATTATGAATTTCAAAGGTAAACAAGCCTAAGTTGAAATAACTTTTTTTTTATATTAAGTAAACAGATACTAAAACTTTAATGATATAACTTGAAGCAATATGATATAACCAAATGAAAAGTAATATAAAAGTCACACCAATAGAGATTCAGATCTTTGAAGTAATATATTCAAATTAAAATGAAAATATAAAAATGAATACTTAATTGGATACACCTCACCCAAGAAAATCCAACAATCTTTGTGTCATGTCAATTACACCTGATTAAGAATTCTATGAATTTCAAATAAAAATAGGCAAAACTAATAAGAAATTATGATTTTAATATTAAGTAAATATAAATTAAACCTGATATGGGATAAATTTAAGTATTGTATGATAACGAAATCAAAGAAAAGGTTCATAAAACAAAATATATAGAGTTACATAATAATATAAAAAATCAAAGAAAAAGATATGAAATGTGATAAATTATATAAAAAAGTGTTCAATATACTAAGAAACTCAAATGCAATAACGTTGATAGACAAATAAGGTATGGATCAGGATTTCTTTAAAACGTAAATGAGTTAACTTGAAGAAATGTAATATAATAGAATAAAATATAATATAAAAGTCACATGATTAGATATTTAACTTTTTTAAGTACTATATCAAAGTTAAAGTAGAAATATAAAAATGAATATCTAATTGGATACATTTCACCAAATCATGCCCAATGGTCTTTGTTTCATCTCAATTAGATCTTGTTAAGAATTTCTACGAATTTCAAAAATAAATAATAATAAAAGATAATAAATTACTATTTTAATATTAAGTAAGTATATATTAAAGTTGATGTGATATAAAAATAAGTATTATGACATAATGAAATAAAAAATGGGTAACATAGGAGAACTTGATAAGAAACAAGACAAATTGTAGAGAAAAATTACATTCAATGGCACTAAGAAACTAAAATGCAACAACCTTGACTATAAACTATGGTATGAAATAAATGCTCTTGAGAAATGTTCCTAAATAAATAAAAATAAAATTTTAAAAATATAAAAATAATGGCTTAATTTGACAAAAATCTTCGAAATGAGTAAAATAATATTTGTTTCTTCTCGATCAGACATCGTTCAAAATTATTACAAATTAAAAAAATATGCATAAATAACATCTTTAAAATTTAATAGACATATATTAAAGTTTAAATTTCATAAACTAAGCAAATGTAATATAAAAAAATAGAAGAAATGCAGTGGTGACTTTAGAGGAGATTTAGAGTTAGTAATATAATAATTTCAAAGAAAACCAATAGAAGAAATGGGATAAATTTTTCATATAGTTGCATTCTAAGAAAAAAAGGTGAAGCATACAATCTTTGATCATGAAATTTAGAATGAGTCAAAATGCCTCAAAAAAGTTTTTTAATAGCTAGAAGTTTTTTAAAAAAAATATAAAAATGCATATGTAAATGGATAGAGTTTATTGTGATGGGTCCATCTACAATTGCATCATCTTAATCTGACCACGATTTCAATTACTACTAACTACAATGGTGAAAAGGTTAAAAATAAATAAATTATTATTTTAAATTGAAGTAAATATATATTAATGATGAAACATGATAAATTAAAGCATCATAATATAACCAACTAAAAGTGATGCAATGGTCACACGAGGGGAGAATTAAAGTTTCATAGTAATAGTACCAAATCAATGTAAAACATTTGACAAGTTTTATAGCAAGGTTTTATTCCAGGACACTAAAGACCTCAAGTGTAACATTCATGAGAATACTTTGCGTTGGAAAGTATCGTATATTAAAAATCAAGATTTTTATTCATGAATCAAAATATTTTGTAAAATATTTAAAATATATAAAATTAAAATATTATTTTGAATAATTAAAGTTGAAATTCTATGTTAAAAAGTTAAATTTCTTTGTTCTATGGAGATCATGCATAACATCCTAAATCATCAAGTCTTATTTGAATACATATATCTTATATAACATTTAGAAATAGCAAAAATGAATTATTTAAAAATATATTAATTAAATATTTAATTTGATGGAGCACACCAAGATAAGTCTACCAAAAAGTTTTTTGGTCAATTAGTTCTTGTTTAGAATTATTACAAATTATTGTTTAAATAAACCATAATAATAAGAAATTATAAAAAAATTTAATAAAATATATGTTTAAACCAAAATGGTATAAATTATGGCAATTTAATATGCCTAAATTAAACAAATTTAAAAGTTACTTGACAAAATATTAAGAGTTACATAGTAATATAGCAAAACTAGATGAAGGTATTTGAAAAAATGACAAAGTGTGCTAGAAAGAAACATTCAAATATATTAAGAAGATGTGGTGTAACACCCCTAAACATCATATCCATTAAGAATCAGAATATCTTATAATGTGTGCCAAAAAAATTAGAAATGTTTTGACAAAAAATAAAAAAAATGAATATTTAATTGATGGGGCTTACCAAGGCAAGTACAATGAATGATAATCCATCTCTTCTAAAAAAACATTTTGAATTACAAAATTAAACAAAAAATAAATAAAATAAATTATTATTTAAATATTAAGTAATTTTAGAATGGAATTGAATTAAGATAAATTGAGCAATGAAAGATAACAAAATCAACGTGATGAAACATGCACAAAAGAGGAGAACTAGATTTTTGTAGTAAAGTAATAAAATCAATACAAAAATTTGACTTAATGATATAAAGTGTGTGAAAAAGGTTCATTCGAACATAATAGAAGGATCAATATTAAAAATTGTCAAATCTTGTATGAATTGAAATGTTTCATAATGTAAGTCAAATCGTAGAAAATAAATAACATAATAAAATAAATGTAGATATTTAATTGTATAGAGTTCATTGAGATGATTTATTAATTTTTTTTCATCTCCATTGAACATAGTTTTAAATTTCTATGAATTTTGAAATAATTAATCATAGATATTTAAAAATTAATATTCTAATATTTTGTAAAAAATATTAGAGAAACAATTTGATAAATTTATGCAACATAATCTATCCAAGTCAAAGCAATACAAGGTCACAATAAAATGGATTTCAATTAACTTTATAATATGACAAAATAAAAGTGAACAATGTTAACTAAAGATAAAAATTCTATAAAAAAGTGTTTCATTACAAGCTAATAAGAGATCAAGATTGACATCATTGATCATTAAATTCAGTATGAATCGAAATATCTCATAAGTTATTCAAAAACTCTATAAAATAAAATATCTAAAATTATAAAACTAAACACTTTATTAGATAGAGCTCACTGTAGCAAGTCCAACGATGTTGGATTCACCTTGCGTGTATCTCATTAAAAATTTCTATGAATTAACTTAGTAAATAAGCTTAAAATAAAAAAAAAAGTTTAAATTTTAGGAACATATTTTTTAAATTTGAAATGAGATAATTTGAGACATTGTAATACAACTAAGGACACAATAGAGGATAGTTAGATTTAAAATGTTATAATAACAAATCAAAGTGAAAACATTAAAAAAATGAGATTAGTTGCACTAGAAAGTTGCATTCCAAGGCATCAAGGACATCATGTGTAGAAATCTTGATCATCAAATATGGTACGAATCAGAATGTGTCAAAAAACATGACAAAACCTAAGAAAATTAAATATATATAATAAAAAAAATAGAATCTTGTTTCATTGAGCTCACCAAGGAATGTCGATTATCGTTTGCTTCATTTCGATCAAACCTCATTTGAAATAATTATAAAATATAAAAGCAAATAAGCATAATAAAAAATAAATTATTATTCTCATATTAAGCAGCTATATATTAAATTTGAAATAATATAAATTTAATCTATGTAATATAACAAAATAAAATAAATATAAATGTCATAAAAGAGGGGAATTCGATTTTTATATTAATATAACAAAATAAAAAAAATGTTTTTGAACATAACATAAATTATATATGGATGTTGCATTACAAGAAATTAAGGAGATGAAATATAACATTTTCAATTTTTAAATAAGGTATAAATAGAAAAGTTCCCTAAAGAGTGTCATAACCTAAGAAAGTAAAATATTCAAAAATATTAAAAAGAGTGCCTAAATTGATAAAGCTCACTTAGAAGTGTCCAGTGACTTTTCTTTCATCTCTATTGAACCAAATTAAGAATTAGAATGCATTACAAATAAAATATGCATAAATAACTTTTTTAATGTTTTGTAAGTATATTTTGGAGTTGAAATAAGTTCAATGGAAAAAAATGTAATATTACAAAATAAAAAAAATGTAATGGTGATTTTAGAGAATATTTTGAGTTACTAAGTAACATAACCATCGCGAAAAAAAACATTAGAAGAAATAAAAACATTTTATACATTTCATTCCAAGATTTAAAGGAGATAAAGCGTAACACCCTTGATCATGAAATTTTGAATGAGCCAAAATTTCATGTAAAAAATTATCAATTCATTTAAAAAAAAGTTTTTAAACATATAAAAATTGATATGTAATTACATAAATCTCTTTAAGATGAGTCCAATGACATTTGTTCCATCTCAATTAGACCTCATTTGAAGTTATAGCTAATTTTTGAAAGTAGATATGCATAAAAATAAAAAATTGTTGTTATAAAATTAGATAAATATATATTAAACATGAAATTAGATAAATTGAAGTATTATAACATAACCAACAAAATCAATGCAAAGGTCGAATGAGAAGAGAATTTGAGTTTCATATTCATAAAACAAATCATTGCAAAAACCTCAAGGGAGATAATTTTTATGGAAATGTTTTATTCCAAGGTGCTAAGGAGGTCATGGGTAACATTCTTTATCATCAAAAAAGATACAAATAAATATATTTTAAAAATCATAACAAAACAAATAGTTATATTAATATATAATAATAGAAAATGGTTAACTTGTCTGGCATAGCTTGTTGGGACAATTATAATGACGTTTGTTTCATCACATTTGAAGTCATTTTGTAGTTCTAATGATAACAAAGTAAAAAAAATAAATTATTTATTTATTATTATGTAAACATATATCAAAGATTAAATAAGATAAATTTAAGTAATTTAACATAACCAAATCTAAGACATAAATATCATACGAGAGGAGAATTAGTTTTTTGTAAAAATATAACGATCAAAATGTAAAAAAAAAATTATAACATGAAATTGTATGAAAAAGCTTCATTCCAAGATAATAAGAAGTTTGACTATAATATTCTCAATAACCAATTCAAGTATTAATTGAAATGCCTTGTGAAGAGTGCTACAGCCCTTGAAAATAAAATATTTTAAAATAACAAAATGAATATCTAGTTGGATAGATCTCTCCAAACTAAGTTCAATGACTTTTTTATTATCTCATTTAAACTTCATTAAGAATAACTAAGAATTACCAACATAAGCACAATTAAGAATAACTTATTATTTTATAAGAAGTAAATATATATATCATTGTTAAAAGAAACAAATTGATTGAATGTTATGTAACCAAATTGAGGTATATAGTGGAGACACAAGATAAGATTTAAAGTTATATCAGAATGTAATAAAATATATAAAAAAATGAAAGAATAAGACTAATTTCTTGGAAAATTTGCATTGAACAATACTTTAGAGATTGAGTGTAAAAACACCATTCATCAAATCAAATAAAACAAATTATTTTAAAAAGCAAGTCAATACCTTAAAAATTAAAAAGTAATATAAAAGTTGCATGGTAGGATATTGAGACTTTTGAAGTTTTAAATCCAAATTAATGTGGAAATATCAAAATGAATACTTAACTTGATACATATCATCAACTCATGTCCAATGATCTTTGTTTCAACCAAATTACATGTTGTTATGTATTTCTAATAATAATAAAAAACTAAACAATAAATAATAATCAACAATTATTCTAATATTTAACAAATATATATTAAACTTGATGTGGGATAAAATTAAATAATATAACAAAATGAATATATAAATTGATAGAGCTTATCGAGATGGATGTGTTGACATTTATTTCATCTTGATCAGACCTTGTTTCAATTTAATACCAATCACAATGATAAATAGGGTTAAAAATAAATAAATTATTATTTTAAAATTAAGTAAATACATATTAAAAATGAAATGAGATAAATTGAAGCATCATAATATAACAAACTAAAAGTGATGCAAAGTTCACATTGATGAAGAATTAGAGATTCATGGTAATACTACCAAATCAATGTAAAAAATTTAAAGAAATGAAATTAGTTTTATAGTAAAACTTTATTTAAAGCACTAAAGACATCAACATTAACATTCTTGAGAATACTTTTTGTTGGAAACTTTTTAATATCAAAATCTAGATTTTTAGGTATAAATCAAAATATTTCATAAAATGTTTAAAAACTCTAGAAATAAAATATGACTTTGGATAATTAAAGTTGAAATTCTATATTAGAAAGTTGAATTCCTAGATACTAAAGAGATCAGGCATAATTCCCTAAATAATCAAATCTAGTACGAATAAAAATATCTCAAATAACATTTAAAAATAACAAAAAAATTATTTTAAATATAATAAATTAATATTCAATTAGATAGAGCTCTTCAAGACATGTCCATCAAAAAGCTTTTTTGGTTGATTAGTTCTTTTCTAGAATTATTGCAAATTAACCATTTAAATATGAGTTAATAATAAAAAATTATTAAAATGTTACTAAGCAAATATATGTTATAATTGAAATGATATAAATTGAAAAAAAATTATAATTGTACATTAAAAAATTTAAAAGTGACTTGGCAAAAGATTTAGAGTTATGTCATGATATGACAAAAACAGAGAAAGATATTTGAAAAGATCACATAAATTGTTGTATAAATAAACATTTGAATATGTTAAGTAGATGTCGTGTAATACCCCTGATCTTCAAATCTATAATGAAATAGAATATCTATGAAGGTGTGCAAAAAGATTAGAATTTTTTTAAAAAAATAAGAAAATAATATTTAATTTATGGAGCTTATTGAGATGACTATAATGAAAGATGTTCCATCTCATTTAGATAATATTTTGAATCACTAGTAATTACAAAATTAATCAAGAATTAACAGTAATAGGAAAATCTAATAAAGTCACAAAATAGAAAAATTAGATTTTTGCAGTAAAATAATAAAATCAAAGCAAAATTTTGAGTTAATGACATAAAGTGCACAAAAAACTGCTAATTCTAATATACTAGAAGGATTAATATTAAGAACCATGATAATCAAATCATGTATGAATTAAAATATTTCATAGTTTAAGTAAAACCATAGAAAATAAAATAATTCATAAAATAAAATAAAGTATTTAATTATATAAAGTTCTTTGAGATGATTTATAAATGTTAGTTTAATCTCCATTTGATGTTGTTTAGAATTTCTTCTAATTATGAAATAAATTGCCATACATATTTAAATATTAATGTTCTAAAATTTCGTAAATAAATATTAAATAAACAATTTAACAAATTGATGTTGTTATAATCTTGCCAAATCGATGCAAAACAAGGTCACAATAAAGTGGATTTCAATTTACATTACAATATGACAAAATAGTAGTGAAAAATATTACCTAATGATATAAATAATATAAATAATGTTTCATTTCAAGTTAATATAGAGATAAAGAATAACTTCCACAATCATTAAATTAGGTATAAATCAAAAAATCTCATAAGTTGTTTAAAAACTTCATAAAATAAAATATTTAAAAATATAAAAATAAATGCTTTATTTGAGAGAGCTCACCAGGGGAGTCCAACGAAGTTGGATTTGCCTACTTTTACCTCATTAAAAATTTTATTATTTAACACAATAATTAAGCATAAAATAAAAATTAAATGTTTAAATTTAAGAACATATAGATTAGAGCTAAAATGAGATGATTTGGGGCATTGTAATACAATGAAGGACACACTAGAGAATAGTTAGAGTAAATTTATAATAATAACAAATTAAAAAAAATTTTAAAAAACAAGATGTGTTGTAA
Organism: Vanilla planifolia; assembly: GCA_023846275.1. Lineage (NCBI taxonomy): Eukaryota > Viridiplantae > Streptophyta > Magnoliopsida > Asparagales > Orchidaceae > Vanilla > Vanilla planifolia. Next base: position 364,486 of record JAIUJO010000357.1, read on the forward strand.
GAGAAAGTTGCATTCCAAGGTTAGGAGATCAAGTATACTATTCTTGATCATGAAATATGGTATGACTTGAAATGTTTCCAATAAGAATTACAAAACTCAAGGAAAATATATATATATATATATATATATATATATATATATATATATATATATATATATATATATATATATATATATATATATATATATATATATATATATATATATATATATATATATATATATAATGAGGATCTTATTTGATAGAGCGAACCAACACAAGTCTATTAACTTTTGAATCATCTTGATTAGACCTCATTAGAAAATAATATAAAATAAAAAGGTAAATAAGCATAATTAATAATAATTTATTTTCTAAATATCAAGTAAATTTATATTAAAATTGAAGTAAAATAAATTTAATAAATCTATTACAAGCTAATCAAAGAAATATAAATGTCACAAAAGAGGAGATTTAGATTTTCATATTAATATAACAAAATAAAAGAAAAAGTTTTTAAAGGATAACATAAATTATATATGAAAGTTGCTTTACAAGAAATTAAGAAGATCTTATATAAAATTCTAAATTCTTAAATAAGGTACCAAAAGAAAAGTTTTCTAAAGAGTGCCATAACATACGAAAGTAAAATATTTTAAAAAAATAAATAGTTTGTCTAGCTAGAGAAATCTCACCTAAATGGTTCCAATGATGTTTGTTTGATCTAAAGTGGACCTCACTTAGAATTATGATGAATTACATATAAAATATGCATAAATAAATTTTTAAATATTTAGAAAGTATATTTTAAACCTGAAATAATTTAAATTAAAACAACGTAATATAACTAAACAAAAGAATGTAACAATGAGTTTAGATAAGATTTTTAGTTACTTAGCAATTAACCATTTAAGCTAAAAATAGTGGAAGAAATAAGAAATTTTTTTATGAGAAAGTTGTATTCCAAGATTTAAAGGTGATAAAGCATGCCACCTTTGATGATGAAATTATGAATGAGTTAGGATGTCTTGTAAAAAATTCTTAATTCCTAAAAAGTTTTTAAAAAAATAGAAAATGAATATATAATTAGATAGAGCTTATTGAGATGAGTCCAATGACATTTATTCCATCTCAATTAGACCAAGTAAAAGCAATGAAAAGGTTTCACGAGAAGAGAATTGAGTTTCATAGTCATAATACAAATCTATTAAGAATCCTTGAAAAAAGGTAATAAATTTTGTGAGAATGTTTTATACCATGGTGCTAAGGGCATAAAGTGTAACATTCTCTATTATTAGATAAGGTATAAATGAAAATATCTCAAAAATAAAAATAAAAACCTATTACTATAAATACATAATACAACAAAATGATTAAGTAGTTTGACAAAGCTAGCTGAGATTAGTATAATGATGTCTAGTTCATCTTGATTGAACTTCATTTTGTAGTACTAAAAAATAACAAAGTATTGAAAAATAAATAATAATAAATTGTTTATTTAATATTAAATAAATATATATTAAAGATTAAATAATATAAATTTAAGTAATTTAATATAACCAAATCTAAGAAATTTAAATGTCATAAGAAATGAGAATTAGCTTTTCATATTAATTTAACAAAATGAAAGAAAAACCTTATAAAACATGAAGTAGATTGTATGATAAAGCTTCATTACTAGATAATAATGAGGTCGAGTGCAATATTCTCAATTTTTTAAATTAGGTATTAATTCAAATGCCTTATGAAGAGTGTAGCAACTCTTCAAGAAAAATATTTTAAAATAATAAAATAAACATCTAGTGGTATAGAACTCACCAAGCCAAGGTAAACAAGACAAAGTAATAATAAATTTTTATTTTTATCATTAAGTAAATAGATACTAATACTTGAATGAGATAACTCGAAGCAATGTAATATTACCAAGTCAAAAGTAATATAAATGTCACACAAGTGGAGTTTTGGATCTTCAAAGTAATATATTCAAATTAAATTTTAAACAAAAAAATAAATACTTAATTGGATACACCTCATCGATGGATGTCCAACAATCTTTGTTTCATTTTGATTACACTTCAATAAGAATCTCTTTGAATTACCTCCAAAAATAAGCATAAATAATAAGAAATTATTATTTCAATATTTAAAAAATATATATTAAGGGTAATATGAGATAAATTTAGTTATTTTATTATAATAAAGTCAAAGAAAGGTAATGCCAACATGAGAAAAGATATAGAATTAAATATTAATATAGCCATATCAAAGAAAAAGATTAGAAATGAGATAAATAATTTAAGAAAATTCAATTCCAGTATACTAAGAAACTTAAATGAAATAACCTTGATAGTCAAATATGGTGTGGACTAAAATTTCTTTAAAACTTTCCTAAATAAATAAATTAAAATTTGTAAGGTATAAAAAGTTATTTCTTAATTAGATGGAGTTTATTTAAATGAGTCTGTCTAATGATATTAGTTTCATCCTAATAAGTCACATCATTTAAAATTACTACAAATTACAAAGAAAAGATGTAGAATTTTTTTCAAATTTATTAAATATATATTGATGTTGAAGTTAAATAAATTTAAATAATGTAATATAAAGAATTATAATAAATGTAATAATGACTTTAGACAATATTTAGAGGTACTTATTAAAAGAACCAATTTAAAGAAAATCATTTGAAGAAATTATATAAGGTGATAATGCATTCCTTTCTTGATATTTAAAAATATAGTAGATAAATATTTAAGTAGATAGAGCTCATCAAGTAAAATCCACTAACATTTTTTGGATCGATTCTTGCTTAGAATTTTTAGAACTTACGAATATAAATAAGAAAACAAAATAATAAATTACTAAAATATTATTTAGTAATAATATGTTAAATTTAAAATTGGGTAATTTGACATAATGTAATACATCCAATTTTAAAAAAATTTAAAGTTACCTGATAAAAGATTTAGATTTACATAATATTATAAGAAAAACTAAAAACAATTATGAAGAAATGTCATAAACTACACTAAAATAATTTTAGATCTTATTTGTAATCACAATGAATTACAAAATTAAATAAGAATAATTAATAGTAAAATATTATTTTAATAATAATAAAAATTATAATAATGTTGAAATGAGATAAATTGAGTAATCAAACAAAAAACATCAAAGTGATGACCATGGTGACAAAGGAGAAGATTTTGATTTTTGTAGTAAATAGTCAAATAGAAGATAAAAATTTTAATTAATGATATAAGGTGTACAAAAAAGGTTCATTCTAAGATTCTAAAAGGTTCGATTGTAAAAACCATGATCATCAAATCAAGTGCAAATTGAAATAGTTCATAAAGTAAGTCAAACCATAGGAGAAAAATTACTTAATATATAAGAACTATATTTTAAGTTATAGAGAGTTCAATATGATGATTTATCATCATTTGTCTCATCTCCCTCAAACTTTGCTTGGAACTATTATTAATTATAAAATAAATAAGCATAAATATTAAAAATTGGTTGTTTTGGTATACTTAAATATATATTAAAAAATTGATAAATTGAATCTGTAATTATCCAAATCTAAGCAATACAAACACAAAGGTCATAATAAAATGGATTTTTATTTAAAATTTGTTGAGACTAAAATACTTGAGAAAGTAAAATATTTAAAAGTATAAAATATGATACTTTATTAAAAAGAGAATATTGTGTTGAGTCTAACAATGCTCAATTCACCCTAGAAGAACCTTGTTTGAATTTTGTTTAGTAAAAAATATAAATAAGAACATATAATAATTTTTTTATTATTAAGAAAATATAGATTAATGCTGAAATAAGATAAGTTGAACCATTATTATATACTCAAGTTAAAGCAGTGTAAAGCACACACATTAAATTTTATGGATAAATAGTAATATAAACAAGTCAAATATAAACATTTGAACAAATGGCATAATCTATGTGAAAAACTTTATCTCTAAGGTTCTATGGAGATTGAGCGTAATATCATTGATTAACAAATTAGGTAAAAATTAAAATGTCTAATCAAACTTACTACAATCCTAGGAAATAAAATATTTAAAAATTTCAAAATGAATACTTATTTCGACACTACTCTCAAGGTGTGTCGAACAACTATTATTTCATCTAGATTAGAATTCATTGAGACTTTTTATGAATTCCTAAAGTAAATAAGCAAAAATTATGATAAATTATTATTTTAATATTCAGTAAATATATATCAAAGCTAATATAATATTAATTAAAAATGTAATATAACAAAACTAAAGATATGTTATGGTCACATTAAAGAACATTTTTAGTTACATATTAATATAACGAAATTAATGAACAAAATTTTAAATGAGATAAATTGTACATGAAAGTTACATTCAAAGAGAATAAGAAATTTGAACATAAAATCTTTCATCATCAAGTGAGGTACAATTTGAATCGTCTTTAAAACCAAGCATAGAGAAAGAAAATAAAAGTTTTTAAAATACAAAAAAGATTTTTTAATTTGATTGAGATTGTTGAAACGAGTCCAAAACCTTTGGCTTCATCTAGATTGAACCTTATCCAAAATTATAATAAATTTCAGAGAAAACAATCATAAATAAGGAAACAGATTTTTTAAAGAAATGTGATAAATTGCAAATATGTATTATAATGAATGAAAAGAAATGTGATGGTTACATTAAAAATGATTTCTACTTTCATAATAATAAAAAATAATAAATAAAAAAATTCAAAGTTATGATAAAATTAGGTTGGAGACTTGCATTCCAAGATATGATAGAGATCAAGCATAACATCCTCGATCATCAAATTAAGAACAAATTTATGTCTTATATAATGTGCCTAAGTCTAACGAAAGTTTTTTAAAAATATATAACTAAGTATATAATTGGATAGAGGTCATCAAGTCTTGTCCAATGACATATATTTCATCTTGATGAAAAAACCATTTTAGGTCTTAAAAATAACCTAAAGTAAACAGGCATAAAAAATAACAAATTTTAACATTAATATTAAGAAAATGCATATCAAAGTTGAAAGGAGAAAAATTGAAGTATTGTAATATAACCAAATAATAGTGATGAAAGGTCACATAGGAGAAGATTTAGACTTTCATAATAATACTACCAAATCAAAGAAAAAATTTGAAAAAATTGGATAAGTTATATGATAAAGTTGCATTCTAAGGTATTAAGGAGATCAACTATGATATAATAATACCATAAAAATTTCTCAAAAAGAATGATAAAACCTTAAAAATTATATATAATACTACAAAATGGTTATCTATATTTATTGTGCCTGATGACATTATCAAATGACGTTTCTTCATCTCTATCAAACCTCTTTTGGAATTTTTAAAAATTGCCAATGTAAATAACGTTAAGTAGAAATAAATTATTTTTAATATTTGGCAAATATATGCAAATGATATGATAAGATAAATTTACATAATTAAAACTATCCAAATCAAAGAAATATAAGTGTCATAGGAGAAGATAATTGGATTTTCATATTAATAAAAATTTTATAGGTATGTCGCAATCAATATTACAATCGAGATCAAGTGTAAAATTCTCTTTTATGAAATCTTGTATGAATTGAAATGCCTTGTAAAGAATATCACAACCCAAGAATAGAAAATATTTAAAAATAACAAAAGAATATGTTATTAAGTAGAGCTTGCGATGATGATTTCTGGGACGTATGTTTCATCTTGATCGGATATCATTTAGAATTGCTACAAATTATAAAATATAGAAGCAATTAATAATAAATTATAATTTTAATGTTAAGTAAATAGATATTAATGTTAGAAAAATGGGAATTGATGAAATATTATATTACCAAATCAAGCTGATATAATGGTCACAAGAGAGAACATTTCTTGTTAAATAGCAACATAATCAAATCAAGGTGAATCATTTAATCAAATGTGATTAATTATACAAAAAAGTTTATTTCCAAATGTTAATGAGATCAAGTGTAAAATCATCATCCATAAATTTTGGCACGAATCTAAATGCTCCATAAACTTTAACAAATTTTAAAAATATAAAAATAACTACAAATATAGAATAAATTTATAACTAGAATGTAGCTTATCAAGATGAGTAGAACGATGTTTGGTTTTTCTCAATTAGCCTAGCCTATATTTGATATGAATTATTCAGGAAAATAAGAAAAAAATAATTAAGCATTGTTATTTTAGTTTTAAGTAAATAGATTCCCAAACTAAATTGAGATAACTTGAACCAAAGTAATACAAGAAAATCGAAGGTGATATCAAAGTCTCACAAATTGAGATTTATATTTTAAAAAGTGAGAAAATTCATTTTTGAATATTGTGTTCCAAGTCACTTAAGAGATTGAGCATGACATCTTTGATAATCAAAGCATGTACGAATCAAAATGCCTTGAATACCAAAAGATAATAATAAGAATTAAATATTTTAAAAAAAAACAAAGGAATATTTAATTATACATAGCTTGTTAAGACAAGTCTGGCAACTTTTGATTCACTTTGTTTGATTCCCCATTGGAAGTATTGTGATTTATTAAGTTAAATAAGCAAAAATAATAACAAATTATTATTTTATTATTAACTAAAGATATGTTAAAGTTGAGACAAGAATACTTTGAGTAACAAAAAATAAAAAAATTAAAGATATTTAAATGTTACATAATAGAAGATTTAGCATTATATAGTAATAAAAAAAATCAAAACAAAACATTTGAGCAATTGAGATAAATTATTCTTAAAACTGGTATTCAATTATTCTTAGAAAATTGATCATAATAATCTTGATTATCAAATCTAGAAAGAATCAAAATGTCTTGTAAAATTTAACAAAAACCTAAGAAAATAAAATTTTAGAAAGAACTTTGGTGCGAATAAATTAATAGCTTATTGAGACTCCAAATAAGTGTGGTTCCTCTCCTTCAGATCTTGTATGAAATTGTTGTTAACATACATAAAAATAGTTTTCCATACTTAGAAATAGTTATTTTAATTTTAAGTAAATTTAAAATAAAGGAAGACTGAGATAAAATGATGCAATGAGATATAATAAAATCAAACCATCAAAAAATCACACTCGAGAACAATTAGGTTGTTATAGTAAACAAACTGAACAAAAAGAAATACAATTTGAATTAATGATATAAATTGTATAAAAAAGTTGGATTTTAAGATGCTAACGAGATCAAAAGTAACAGCCTCAATCACCAAATTCGATATGAATTAAAAAAGATCATCAAGGGAGCCAAACAATAGGAAGTAAAATATTTTAAAATTATAAAACTTATAATTTAATTGTATAATATTTGTTGGGGCCATTCAATCGATGTTTTCTTCATCTACATCAGGCATTTTTTAGAATTAATGCAAATTTACAAGAAACTAAGCATAAATATTAAATATCATTTAATCTAGACTTACGTAATTAGATATTAATGGTAAAATTAAACAAATTAAAGCAATGTAATATCTTCAAATCAATGTGAACTGAACGTCACATGAAAGGGGAATTTTATGTTACGTTGTAACCTAACAAAAAAAAGGAAAACCTTTAATTAATGATATAAATTCCACAAAGAATTTACATTCCAAGACAAAAAGGTGATCGAGTAGAAAACAATGCATTCTAAGAGAATAAAATGGTTGGACTTTGTTCTAAATTACTACAACTTATAAAGAAAATAAAGATTTATAAAAAGTATATACAAAAGTTGAAATAAGATAAATTAAAGTAATATAATATACCAAAATAAATTAAATTTAATACAAATATAGGAGAAGAGTTTGGGCTTCATAATAAGATAACAAATTTAAAAAATAAAAAAATAATATAAATTGTACAAGAAATATACATTCCAAGATATTAAGGAGTTTGAGCATAAGATCCTTCAACATGAAATCAAGAACAACAAAAAATGTCTCCAAAAATTTTTTTAATACACAAAAAAATGTTTTTAAAAATATTAAAATCAATAAATAAAATGATAGTTCTCATTGAGATAAATCTAATGATGATTATTTTATCTTGATCGAACCAAGTTTTGAGTTATTATGAGTTACCCAAATAAAAATGCATTAAAAATAAAGCATATTATCTTATAATTATGTAAAAAACTTTAAAAATTGAATAAGACAAGATGAAGTAGTGTAATTTAACTAAATAAAAGAGTGGTAAAGCCTATTTAAGAGGAAAATGAGAGTTTCATAGTAGTACTACTAAATTAAATTACAAAATTTGAATAGATCAGCTAAGTTGTATGAGGAAGTTACATGCAAGGTACACAGGAGATCAAGGATAACTTTTTCAATGTCAAATAAGTTACAAATTAAAATATCTCAAAATGCATGAAAAATTGAAAGAAAAAAAATTAAATGATACAAAATGAATATATAGTTTGATATTTTCATCCAAACAAGTCCAACAACATTTGCTTCATCTACATCAAACATTATTTGGAATAATTTTGAATTAAAAAATTAAATAAGGATAAATAATAACAAATTATTATTTCAATATTAATGAAATATATATGAAAGCTAAAATTAGATAAATTTAAGTCATATAATATAACCAAATCAATGAAACATAAATGTCATAGGAGAGGAAAAGTTTTTTCTCATATTAATATAACAAAACTAAAGGAAAAAATTTGAAAAAATGATATATATTGTATGGGACAATTACTTTTCAAGATAATAAGAAGATTGAGTATAACAATATTGATTGTTAAATCTAGTATTAATTGAAATGTCTCATAAAGAGTGCAGTAACCATATAAAGTAAAATATTTCAAAATACTAAAAGTGATAGAGCTCACTAAGATGAGTCCAATGATCTCTGTGTCATCTCAACATACGTCACTCTAAATATTTATAAAATATCAAAATAATAATTATTAATAAATTATTATTTCAATATTAAGTAAAATATATTAGTGTTGAAATGATAAAAATTTAGATATGTTATTTAAACAATTCAAGGTTATATATTAGTCAAGGCCAGAAGATATAAAATTACATAAGAAGATAAACAAATCAAAGAAAAATATTTAGGGAAATGAGACTGATTCTATGAAAAAGTTGCCTTCCAAAATATTATGGACATTTAGTGTAAAGTGAACACCCAATTATGTACAATTCGAAATGCTTCATAAATCTCATAAAAATGTTTGAAATCAAATTTTAAAAAAAATTAATATATATATATATATAATTAAATTTTATTTAGATAAGTTGAACAACATTTATTTTATGTTAATCAAAACTTGTTTAGATTTATTACAAATTCCTTAGATAAATAAGTATTAATAGAAAAAAAATATTCTCTTATTATTTAAAAAATAGATGCAAAAGCTAATATGGGCTAACTTGAAGTAATGTATTAAAGAAAAAATAAAAGCAATATAAAAGTTACACAAGTGTAGATTTAAATTTTCAACGTAATAAAACTTAATTAAAGTGGAAACTTTGAAGTAAGAAAAAGTATATTAGAATTTTGTATTCCAAGATCCTACGAAGATAGAGCGTAATATTCTCACTCAAGTAATGCATTAATCATAATTTCTCATTTCACGTATCAAAACACTAAAAAATAAATCCTTGAAAAATATAAAAAATGATTATTTAATTTGGTGGAACTCATCAAGGTGAGTCTAACAATATTTGTTTCATGTCTATTGTTACTTTTTTGGAATTACAATGGATTTCCAAAATAAATAGGTATAAATAAAACTAAGTAAATATGTATGATAAAGTTGAAATGGATAAATTAAGCTAATGCAATACAACAATATTAAACACATTTAATTGATGCATAACAAACAATATAGAGTTATGTAATAATATAATAAACACAAAGTAAAACATTTCAATAAATGAGATAAATTTATTGAAAAGTTTCATTTAAATGTACTAAGAAGATGGAGAATAATATTCTCAATCATGAAATTAGTACAAATAAAAAAGTAATATTATTCAAATAATTGAAAACAAATATTTAGATGATAAAACTCATCAAGACAAGTCTAACAATGTCCTTCAAAACTCATTTGAAATTACTATAAATTACGAAAATAAAGTTGTATAAGTATAAATAAATTATTATTTTAATATTATCTAAATTCATAAAAATTATTTAACGAGGTAAATTGAAACAATGAAATATAACAAAATCAAAGAGATGAATATCTTACAAAAGAGAAGAATTAGACATTTTTATAGAAGAGCTTCATTCCAAGTACTGAGGGTATCAACATAACAACATCATTACTTTAGCTACGAATCAAAATAGTTCATAACATGAGCAAAACCATAGAAAATAAAATTTATAAACATATTAAAATAAATATTTAATTTTTTAGAGTTCATTGAGATGATTCCATTGACATTTATGTTGTCTCCATAAGACTTAGCATAGACTTATTATGAATAAGATGAATTGAATTAATGTAATATATGAAAATTAAAGTGATGTGAAGGTCACAAAATGGGTGATTAAACCTACACTACAACATAAGCAAATAAAAAAGAAAAAATGTTAATTAATGGGACAAATCATTCAAAAAAGTTGCATTCTGAGATAATAAGGAGATTGACTAAAACATCCTTAAACATAAAATAAGGCATAAATCAAAATAACACATCAAACATTCAAAAAATATAGTAAACTAAAATTAATGGTAAACATATAATAAAGTTATTTTGGTTAATTAAAAAAGTAGATAAGCATAAATTCTTAGAAATTATTATTTAATATTAAATAAGCATATATTAAAAAAAGATATGAGATAAATTGAAGTAATCTAGTATAAGAAAAAAAACATATGTAAGGGTTGCATGAGAGAAGATTTGAAATTAATGGTAATATAACAAAATCAAAGAAAAAATAGAAATGGTGTAAATTTTACATGAACATTGCATTCTGAGATATTAATGAAATCCAAAGTAACAATCACGGTTATGAATTGAGGTTTTAATTGAAATGACCTGAAATATTAATAAGATAAAAATTTAAATTTTAAGAAATGAATGTTTAATAGGGTAGAGATTTTCAAAACAATTCAAAAATTTGTTTTACTTTGAGTGACCTTGTTTGGAAATACAATGATATGCAATAAAAATATGCATTAACAAAAGATTTTATTTTAATATTTAGTAAACATATAATAAAGCTAAAATGCGGTAAATTGAAAAAATGTAATATAATTAAATAAAATGAATGTAATTTATATGTTAGAGAAGCTTTCAAGCAACACAATAATATGACTAATTGAAAGAAAAAAGTTGAAAAAATGAGATAAAATGTTAGGAATATTGTATTCCAAGATACTAAGGAAATTGAGCATAACATCCTAAATCATCAAATAAAAAATAAATCAAAATGCCTAATAAACATAACAAATCGAAAGAGAAAGTTTTTAAAATTATAAAAATAAATTTTTAAATTGATAAAAGAGTCCAATGTCTTTTGTTTCATCTCAATCAAATCTTGTTTTGAAGTTGCTACAAATTAAAAGAAGTAAATAAAGATAAATAATTTTAAATTATATTTAAAACAAAGTAAACAGATTTTAATGGTGAAATGATTCAAATTGAGCATTATAATATAAAAAAAGACATGTAAAGTTTACATGATAAGAGAAATTGTGTCACATAACAATATAACTAATTCGAAAAAAATGTTTAAAGAAATGTGATAAAATTATGTGGAAAAATTGCATTCCATGATACTGAGGGCTTTGAATGGAACATCTATGATCAAGAAATGATATATGAATTGAAGAGTTTAATAAAACGAGGCAAAATTTTAGAAAAAATATCTAAAAATTTAAAAATAAATACTTAAATGAAAACTACTTCAAAAGAGTATTCGAATGACATTTTTTTACCTTATTAGACCTCATCTTAAATTACAATAACTTAGCAAAGTAAATAACTACAAATTATAGTGAAAAATTATTTTAACATTAAGTAAATATTTGTTAAGTGTGAAAAGTGATAAATTGATGTAATCTATTATTTCAAAATCAAAACAATGTAATGGTCACATGAGAGCAGGCTCATAGTTATATAGTAATGTAGCCAAATAAAAGAAAAATATTTAAGAAATGACAAAGAATATGTAGAAAAATTATATTCAAAGATATTAATAGGAACGAGTGTAACATCCTCCACCATCTGTTAGGTACAAGCAACACATCAGTCAAGCAAGCAAACATCTTAAAAAATTAAGTGATTAAAAATTTAAAAGTAAGAAATAAAATTTAATGGAGCTTAATGAGAAGAGCCCAAGGACATCTGTTTTATCTTGATCAAACCTCCTTTATAAATATTACAAATTGAAAAAGATAATTAAAAATAAATATAAATTGTCATTTGAATATTAAGTAAATATATGTTAAAGCTAAAATAGGCATAATATAAGAAAATGAAATCAATGTATATGTCACTTATGGGATGAATTAGAGCTCTGTAGTAATATACCCAAATTTAAGCAAAAGAAATTGATGGAATTAGATTAATTGTATAGGAAAGTTTCATCTCAAGGCACTAAGGAGATCATGTGTAAAATCCTTAACGATTAAATCAAGTACAAATCATAATGATTCATAAGCCTATCAAAACCATAGTAAATAAAAATTTTAGGAATATAAAAATGAAAACATAGTTTAATAGAGTTTATAGTGACAACTTAAACAATGTTTATTTTATCTTAGTTAAAGCTCAGTTTGAAATACTACAAATTACCAAAATAAATAAAAATAAGTAATAATAAACTATAATTTTATTATTTATTAGAAAATGATATTGCTCAAATAAGATAAATTAAACCAACAAAATATAACAAAATTAAAGCAATGTTATTATATCACAAGTGAAGAGTTAGAGTTTCATAGTTATATGACAAAATCAAAGCAAAAAAATTAAAAAAATAAAATATATACTATTGGAAGGATCCATTAAAAAGTGGAAAATAATTAAAAAAAGTTAAAATTTATTTTTTTGTTGGATATAAATAATCAAGAAGTGTCTAACACATGTTTCATTTTGCCTTGTCCTCTTTTTGAATTATTGCAAATTAGAAAAAGAAGCATAAATATTATAAAATATTATTTTAATATTAAGAAAATTTGTATTAAAACTGAAATGATATAAATTAAAGAAATGTAATATAACAAAAAAAAATATACGTATTGTACAAGAAGATTATTTGTTATGATGTCACATAACCAAATCTAAATAAATTATTTGGGAAAATAAAATACAAAGAAGTAGAACATTGGACTCCAAGATATTAAGTAGATAAGCCATAACATTATCGATGGTCAAAGTAGTTAAAAGAACATTATATAAAAAAGATAATTATGAGAACATCACATAAAAGAAGAATTATGTTTTCATAGTAATAGAAAATATAAAAGTAAAACATTTTTAATTAGTGAGATAGATTCTATAGAAAAGTTCTATTCTAATATACTAAGGAGATCAAATGTAACATCCCAACTAATCAAATCAGTTCTAATTCTAAATTTCTGTTAAAGTGTGAGAGAACTTTAGAAAATAAAATATTTTAAAAAATTAAAAATTATACTTACTTAGATAGAGTTTGTGTGGTCGAGTTTAATGATGTTTTTTCAATCTTTTCTCGTTTTGAATTACTAAAAATTACCAATGTAAAAAGTTTAAATAAAAATAAATTATTATTTTATTATTAGATAAATAAATATTGATATTTAAACAATATAAATTGAAGCAAAGTAATCAAACTAAATCAAGGAAATATAAAATTCACATGAAAGGACAATTAGAGTTTTGTTTTTGTGCAAGAAAATCAAAGAAAAACATTTTAAGAAATAGTATAAATTTTATGGGAAAGTTAGTTTCCACAATACTAAAAAGATTGAGTGTAACATCCTTCATCGTCAAATTTGGTAATTATTGAAATTTATTATAAAACATTACAATATAATTAAAAATAATTTTTAAAACTATAAATCTAATATATTTAATTTGATAATGCTCATATATATGTGTCCAACAATAGTTACTTCACCTTAATCGAAGCCCTTTTAGTGTACCATAAACTATGAAACTAAATAAACTTAAATAATAAGATATTATTATTTTAAAGTAAAGTGAATATGTATTTATTTGAAATAAGGCATATTAAAGAAATGTAATATATCCAAATCAATGATATGTCAACGTCACACAAGTAGAAACTTTGTGATTTTCTGTAATATAACAACATCGAAGTAAAACATATGAAGAAAAAACATGAGATATATTATATATAGAGGTTGCATTCCAAGATACTAAAGAACTTTAGTGCATCATCCTCAATTTTTATATTAGATACAATACAAAAAGTATCACACAATGAGGCCAATATCAGAAAATAAAATGTTTAAAAATATAAAATATAGTATTAAATTGGATAGAATCGTATGACATGATTGTCATGATGCTTGTTTTGTCTCTATTAGACTTCATTCGAAAATAATGTGATTGATATAAGTAACTAAATGTTTACAATAAAAATTATTCTTTTAATAGCAAGTAAACATATATTAAAGTTGAAAACTAAGTAAACAAAAACTATACAATATAATGAAATCAAAGTAACATATAGGTCACAATAGATGTGATTTAGAGTTAAATAGCAAAACAATCAAATCAATGCAAAAAATTTTGATAAATCAAATAATTATACAATAAAGTTAAATTCGAAGATACTAAGGACTTCAAGATGAACAAACTTGATCATCTGATGAAGTATAAGTAATAACATCTACGAGAACTTACCAAAAAACTAACAAGTAAATTACTAAAAAAATTTGAAAAATAATATTTAATTAAATGGAGATCATCGAGTTTTGCTAACAACATTTAATTCATCTCAATCAAGCCTCATTTGGATTTACCATGAATTACCAAATTAAATAAGAATAAATCAAAATAATTATTAGTTAATATTAATTAACTATATATTACAGTTGAAAAGAATTAAATTGATGGTATGTAATATAACCAAATCAAAATGAATTAAAAGACATTAAACGGAGAATTAGATCCTTATAGCAATATAACTAAATGAAACAAAAGAATTTGAAGAAATAAGAAAAATTGTACGAGAAAGTTGACTTTCAAGATAATAAGAAGATTTAGTACAAAATCTTCGATTGTCAAATCATTTAAGAATAAAAAGACTCTAAAAGCATGCTAAAATCATAAAAACTAAAATTTGTAAAACTATAAAAAATAAAAAAAATGAATATTTCAGAAAATATAATTCGTCAAGATAAGTCCAACGATGTTGTTTTCATCTTGTTCAAACTTGCATAAAGTTATTGCAAATTACCAAAGTAAATAAACATGAATCATAACAAATTACTTTTTTAATATTAAAAAAGTATATATTTGAGTTGAAATATGATGAATTGAACAAATGTAATATGACTAAGTCATCACAAATGAAATTTCACATGAGAGGAAAGTTAAAGTTACTTAGAAATATAATTTAATAAAAAATTAAAAGTATAAGAAATTATAAAAAAGTATGACAAAGTAGTATTCCAAGATACTAAGGAGTGCAAGTGAAAATAACCTTTATGAAAAAATCAAGTATAAATAAAAACACCTCAAAAAATGTAGCAAAATACTAGAAAATAAAATCCATAGAAAAATAGATACGAATATTTATGTAGAAAGAGATTATCAGTAGTAGTCAAACAATGTTTGTTTCATCTCAGTTAAATCTTGTATTGAATTACTATAAATTATCAAAGTAAATAAAAAATATTAAATTATTTTTTTATTATTAAGAAAATTGTGTTAAAGTTAAAATGAGTTAAATTGAAGCAATGCATATAACAAAATTGATGACATGTAATGGTCATATGATGGAACATTTATAGTTACATATTTATATAATAAAATCAACGAAATTTATTTATGAATTTAGATAAATATTATCATAGGTTGGATTCCATCTTCAATGTTAAAATTGGACACAAATTCAATTATTCTATAAAGATTTCCAAAATTTTTGCAAATAAAATTTAACAAACATATAAAAATGAATATTTAGTAGAATAGAGCTTATTGAATGAATTTGAACAATATTTATTTTCTCTTAACAAAACTTCATTTGGAATAACTATGAATACCAAATTAAATAGACATAAATAAGAATAAATAGTTAGTATAATATAAAGTTAATAAAGATGAAATTTGAAATGAGATAAATTTATGAAATGTAATATAAATAATTAAAGAAATCTGATGGTAACACCAGAGGAAACTTAGAATTTCATTATAACAGAAGATAATCAAAGTGAAAAATTTGAGGAAAATATAATTTATATAACAAATATACATTCCAAATAAATAATAGAATTAAGTGCCATATCCTTAATCACAAAGTCATATGAGGATCGAAATATCTCAAATGACATAAAAAAATTTAAAAAAATAGAATTTTTTAATTTGATTAATCTTGTTGGGATATTTTTAGGGACATTTGTCTCTTATTAATCAGACCTCATTTGGAATTTTTATAAATTTCTATACTAACTAATTATAAATAATTATAAATGACTACTTTAATATTATGAAAATCTATTGTCAAAGTTAGATTTACTAAATTTAAGAAATTTATATAACAAAATCAAATTGATGTAAACATCACAAGAGGCATGATTTAATAATATATAGTAATAAAGAAAAAATAAATTAAAGAAATTTAAATAAATGAAATACATTATAATAGGAATTTTTATTCAAAGATACTAAAGAGATCAAGTGTGGCATCATTAATCATCAAATCATACACAAAAACAAATCATTCATAAAGTGTGAGAAAACTTAAGTAAATAAAAGATTTAAAATTATAAGAATGAATATTTAATTTGATTGAGCATAATGAGATGCATCAGAAAACATTTATTTGTCATTGCTCAGGTGTTGTTTGAAATAACTATGAATTTCAAGACTAAATAAGGAAAAATAGTAAATTATAATTTTTATATTAAATAAATGCCTAGCAAAGCTAAAATGAGAAAAATTAAATAGGAATGCTCCATTTTAATATACTAAGGAAAACAACTGTAACATCTTCCATCAAGAAATATTATCTAAATATAGACATCTCATTATGCATAAAAAATCCTAAAAAAAAATATTAAAAAAATAATAAAATTACATATTTAAATTTAGAGAGCTCATTGTGATGATTTAAATAATGTTTGTTTTCCCTCCATTAGACCTCATTTAAGATTACTTTAAATTACATAAAGATTTAAACATTAAAAATAATAAATTATTATTTTAATATTATGCAATTTTATAATAAAACTATAATATAATAAAATAGTTCGAAAATAATGTAATCAAATCAAAGTGTTGCAAATATCAAAGAAGGTTAGAAAAAGAGTTTCATAGTAATATATAAAAATAAAAAAAAGAGTCTAAGGAAATTAGATAAATTATATTAGAATGTTGCATTCCAATCTATTACGAAGTTAAGGCGCAATATTAATAATTATGAAAATAATTTTGAATAAAATATCTCATGAAATGAGCAAACATCATAGAAAACAAATCTTTAAAATGAGTATATTAAAATAAATATTTAACTATTAGAGCTTATTGATTCAATGTAATATAACCAAATTAAATAAATTTGAATGATTCATGAGAGGAGAATTATATTTTTATAGAAATACTGCCAAATCTAAACGAGAACTTTGAAGAAATGAGTTTAATTGTGAGCTAATGTTGAATTCCAAGATATTAAATAAGTCGAATTGATCTTCAAATAAGGTACAAATTGGTATGTATTTTAAAGCACACTAAAAGGCATGGAAACAAAATATTAATAGAAAAAAATTTAATATTTAGTTGATAGACTTCATCAAATTGTGTAAAACTTTTTGAGTTTCTTCTCCATCGATAATAGTTTTGTAATTACTATGAGATAAAATAATAAAAAAATCAATATTTTAATGTTAACTAAATATATATCAAACTTGTAATGAGATAAGTTGAAATATTATTATATAATTGAATCAAAATGATGTAAAAAATTGAAGAAAAAAATTTGAAAAAAAACATAAAATCTGTACGAAAGTTACCTTTTTACATACTAAGAAGATCAAGTGTAACATCGTAGATTGTTAAATCAAGTACGAATCAAAACATTTTTCAAAATAGGATTATAAGAAATCAAATTTCTAATAATAACAAAATAAATATTTAAATACATAGTGCTCAAAACGTCGAGTCCAGTGACATTTATTTTTTCTTGATGAGACATCATCAGGATTATGTTTTATTTACAAAAGTTAAAAGCATATCAAACATTAAATTATTATTTAAAAATTAAGTATATATATATATATTAAAATTTATATGAGATAAATTGAAGAAATATAAAGCTCACAAGTGTGAAGATTTAGTGTTAAATAGTAATATTAAGAAATCAAAGCAAAAGATATCAAGAAATTAGAAAAATTATAAGGGAATTTTTTATTCCAAGATATATAAGAGATCAAGCATAGCATTCTTTAATGGCAAATATAGTATAAATCAAAATAACTTATAAATCTTATAAAATCTATAGAAAAATAAAATTTTTAACAGTGTAAAATATGAAAATGTACAAATAAATAAAGATCATCAAAGTGAGCTTAGCGACATTTATTTAGCTTCATTAAACAATATTTTGGATTATTGTGAATTACTAAATTAATTAAACATAAATAATAATAAATTATTAATTTAAAAAATTTTCAATCATTCGAAGAGGTGGTATCGGGTTGAAACAAATGTCATTGCACACATATCAACAAGCTCAATCTAATTCAATATTCATTTTTTTTATTTTCAATAATTATTGCATTTTATTTGCACATTTTAATTTGTACATTATTTCGTGATTCAAGATGTTATACTTGATCTCTTAATAATCATGGAATGAAATATTCTGACACCTTTTTTATAAGTTTTGTAAATGTTTTGCTTATATTTGATTATATTACATTCAAAATAAAATTTTACTCTTGTGACCCTTACATCACTGATATTTGGTTAATTATATTGCCATAGCTTCTTGTTTTCAACTTTAAGATATATTTATTTCATATTGAAATAATAATTTGTTGTTAATTATTCTTATTTAATTTAGTAAGTTATAGTAATTCAAAATGAGTTGATGTCAACACGAAACAAACATTTTAGACTACTATTGATGAGCCCAATCCACAAAATGTTTATTTCTATATTTTTAAATTTTTTGATTTTTTTGATTTAAGCATGCTTGGCATGCAATTTCAACTTTTATGAAATTTTATGATCATGGATTTTATGGTTGATCTCTTTAGTCTATTGGAATACAACTTTCATGTATTTATTTAACTTTTATTTTTTTATTATTTTAGCATGCTTTTTGAGACACTCTGATTTATGGCTAATTTTGTGAATGAGGAAGTTATACATGATCCCTTCAGTCTCTTGGAATGGAACTTTCTTATAACATTTTTGTCATTCTTTAATTTGGTTATATAATTATGAAATTCAAATTCTCCACTCATATGACCTTTCAAAATGTTTTATTTTTTATATTACTTATTTCATCTGATCAATTTTTTTAAAATATATTTACTTAATATTATAATAATGATTTTCTATTATTTATGTTTATTTATTTTGTTAATTATTAATAATTTTAAAAGATTTTTTATTAAGATGAAAGAAATATTGTTGGACTTCCACTTATGAGCCTTATATTAAATAATCATTTATTATAGCATTAAATATTTATTCTATGATTTTGTCATGACTTTTTTTATTCATAAATTATTTGATGAATGATGATGTATGATTAATCACTACTGCATCATGGAATATAAGTTTCTTATATCATTTATCTCATTTCTTCAAATGTTTTTCTTTCTTCTGATTATTTTCCTGGCAACTCAAAGTCACATCTTATATGTCATTTATATCATTTTTTTTGGATATGTTACATTAAGTAAATTTATCACATTTTGTACTTTATTATAATTTCTCTTATCATTAAAACAATTATTTTTTATTATGTATGCTTATTTAATTTTTTAATTTGGACTTACTATAGAAGAGGTCTAATAAAGATAAGAATAATTGTTTAGGCATGAGTCAATGAGTTATTTCCAACTTAATATTATTTTTTATGTTTAAAAAAATATACTTTTTAAATATTTTGACACATTTTATGTGATATTTTGACTCATAACTGATTTGGTGATTGATGATGTTAAACTAAATCTCATTAGTATCTTAGAGTGCAAATTCCTCATACACTTTATCTCATTTCTTCAAAGGTTTACCTTGATTTTGTTATATTACTTTAAAACACCAATTCACCACTCATGTAATCTTTACATCGCTTTGATCTGATTGTATTACATCGATTTAATTTATCTTTTTTCAACTTTAATATGTATTTACGTACTATTCAAGTTATTATTTATTATTAATTAATATTTTCACTGTTGATTTTTATGAATTATATATAACGTTTAATTATGATTAAGCAAAAAAAATCAAAACAATTTTCATGGGTTCTATCAAATAAAATATTTATTTTATATATTTAAATAATTTATTTTCTATTATTTTTTCTATCTATTTGTGATATTTTTTGGTAAAAATTAAATTTGAAATATTTTCTTAATATCATGATAATTAATTTTTATTATTTATGGTTTCTTCCTTTGATAATTCATAGTATTTTCAAAAGAGGTCTGATTAAGACAAAAAAGTCATTTTACTTGGCTCAATAAGCTATATCTTATTTAATATTCATTTATATATTTTTTTTGAAATAGATTTTACTTTCCATGGTTTTTAAACATTTTGTGATATAATTTTATTCAAATTTATTTTGACTATTGATATTGTTATGCTAGATCTCATTAATTTCATGAAATGGAACTGTCTCAAATAATTCTCATTTCTTAAAATTTTGTTATTTGATATGGTTATATTACAATGCAACTCAAAATGTTCTGAACTCTCATGTTCATTTCATTTTGATTTGGTTATATTATATTGCTTCAATTTATCTCCTTATTAAAATAATAAATTATTTTTATTCTTACCTTTTTGCATTATTATTTAATAGTAATTCTAAATAAGATTTAATTTAGATGAACCAAATATTCGTAGACATGTCTGGATGAGCTTTATTGAATTAAATATATTTTTATATTATTTTAAATATTATTATCTATAGTAATATCAAGGATTATAGGGCATTTATATTTATACTTCATTCCCCAATTCAAAATATTACACATGACCTTGTTATAATCCTAGAATGCAATTTTCTCCTAAAATTTATCTCATTTCTTCAAACTTTTCACTTTCATTTAGTCATAATTATGTGAACTTCAAATCTTCTCCTTTTTATCTTTACATCAGTTTCACTTGGATATGATACATTGCTTTCATTTATATCATTTTAAATTTATTATATATTTACCTAATATTAAAATGGCAATGCATTGTTATCTATGATTATTTAATTTTGTAATTTGTAGGAACTCCTTATGAGGTCTAATCATTATGAAATAGACATCGTCAAGCTCTATTCAAACAAAATTTAATGATCAAGGATATTAAACTAGATCTCATATGTATCTTCTAAGTTTTTTTTATTGTTCTCTTTTAATGAACGTTTTCACTTTAATTTTGTTATAATACTATGAAATTATCATTGTCATCTAGTGTGACTTTGATATTCAATGGAATTGGCTAAAATATATTATTTGTTTGATCTTATTTAAATTTTAGCATATGTTTCTTTAACCTTAGAATAATAATTATTTATTTTTAGTTCATAAAGCTTTTTAATTAATAATAATTTTAAACAATGTTTGATAAAGTTGAAAATTATCTCATTAGAGTCATTCTAAAGAGCTCTATATAAGTTTCTAGTACTATTACACACTCTATAAGAAAATTTGATTCATGCTTGACTTGACAATCAAGAATTTTTTGCTCAATCACCTTAGTTTCTTGTAATGCAACTTTTCAATATAATTCATCTCATTTCATCAAATAGTTTGGCTTTGATTTTATTATATTATAACACTTTAGAGTTGGATATATTACAATATTTGAATTCACATGTTTTTAAAAATAATAAAAAATTTTAATATTTAAATAATAATTTATTATTATTTATTCATATTTACATTTGTGTTTCAAAGTTATTCTAAATATGATCTGATTAAGACAAAATAAATATCATTAAACTTATCTCCATAAGCTCTAAAAATTATTTATTAATTTAATTTTTTATTTTTTTTTGTTTTGTCATGCTTTATAAGGAATTTAGTTTCATGCATGATTTAATGGTTGATGATGTTCCACTCAATTTCATTTGTGTCTTGGAATTCAACCATATTATATAGTTTCTCTAATTTAATAAAAGTTTTACTTTAATTTTTATATTTTATAATATAACTCTAAATCTCCTACAATGTCACTTTTCATCACTTTGATTTGGTTGTATTATTATATTGAATCAATTTATCTCATTTTTTGCTTTAATATATATATTTATTAAATATTAAAATAATTATTTATTATTGTTTGTAAAAAGTTTCTTTGATAACTTATTTTTATGATTATCAAGATATAATTTAGATGAAACAGACATTGTTGCCCTTGTCTTGAATAGCTTTATCAATTTAAAAATTCATTTTTTTTATTTATAAAATTTTTTTCCTTATGATTTTCATTCTACTAATGAGATATTTTGATTCATACCTAATATGATGATTAAGGATATTACACTTGACCTCTTTAATATCTTGTGATACAAGTTTATTATAAAATTTATTTGGTTTCATAAAATATTTTGTTTTAATTTTGTTATATTATTACTATGAAACAATAACTCATCACTATTATAACCATAACGTTGCTTAGACTTGATCAAATTACAACATTACTTTTTATTATTTAATTTTAAAATAATATTTTATTATTATTTGTGGTTTTTTAACTTAGGAATTTATAGAAATTCAGAAGGTGGTCTGGTCGAGATGAAACAAACATATTTGAACTTATCTTGATGAATGGTATAAAACATAGTATTCATTTTTATATTTTTAAATATTACATTTTCTAGGAATTCCACAAGATTTATGAGACATTTTGATTTGAATCTGATTTGATAATTAAGGATGATATTCTTGATCTCCTTAACATTTTAGAATGTAATTTTCCCATAACATTTCAGTGGCTATATTTCCTTCTAACTATAAAACTTCACTCTTGTGACTTTTACATAACTTTGATTTGGTTGCATTATCTTTATTCAATTTATTTCTTCTCTAGTTTTTTATATATTTGATTAAGTTTTGAATAATAATTTACTATTATATATGTTTATTTATTTTTGTAATGAAGAGTAATTATAAAGGAGCTCGAATCTAGATGAAATAGATGTTGTTAGTTGATACATATGAAATGATTAAATACTTATTTATTTTTAAATATTTTTTTTATAATATTTTACTTTTTAGGGGATTAACACACCTTACAAGGCATTTTTGCTTGTACCGCATTTAATGATAGAAGCTATTACACTTGATCACCTCAGTATTTTGGAGTGCAACTTATGCAAACAATTTATCTCATTTCGAAAAAGTATTTACTTTAATTATGTTATACTTCTAAGTAACTCAAAATCTCCTCTCATGTGACCTTTATATCGCTTTGAATTCTTTATGTTACGACAGATCAATTTATTGTTTTTTGATTTAATATATAGTTACATAGTAGTTTATTAATATTTGATTATTGCTTGTGTTTTTTAATTTTTATTGTCTTATATTACTAAATGGGGTCTGGCCAAGATGAAAAAACTATTATTAGATTCATCTCAATGAGCTTTATACAACTAAATGTTAACTTTTAATTTTTAAAATATTTTTGTTTTGAAGGTCTTGGAATATTTTATGAGACATTTTTTCATAATTAATTTAATGATTGACGATGTTCCACTTCATTTGTTTAGTATCTTAGAATGAAAATATCTCACACAATCTATCTGATTTCTTCAAAAAGTTTTGGTTGATTTGATTGTATTACTATTAAACTCTAATTTGTCTCGTTGTGATCTCATCATTTTGATTTTGTTATATTACATTACTTCTATTTTTGTACTTAGAGGTTTGATATGTATTATCTTAATATTGAAGTGATAATTTTTAATTTATTATATTTATTTAGTTTGGTAATTCACAAGAATTCAAAAAAATATCTTATTATTTTTGTAATATATACTTTTTTAATATTAAAGTAATAAGTTGTCAATTATGTTTATTTACTTTTGAGTTGAAAGAAAAATCATTTGGACTCATTTTAATTAGCTTTTTCTAATTAAATATTTATTTTAATTATTTAAATAATTTATTTTCAAAGGAATGTGGATGATTTACATGATATCTATATTCATACCTATTTTGACAATTGAAGACGTTTTTCTTAATCTCCATAGCATCTTGAGAAGTGACTTTCCAATAAAGTTTAGCTTATTTCTTCAAATTTTTTGTTTTGATTTTATTATATTCTTATGAAACTCAAAATCTCATCTCAAGTATACTTTACATCCATTTGATTTAGTTATATTAAATTTCTTAAATTTATCTTAATTGATCCTTAATATATATTTTTCTTAAATTAAAAAAGTAATTTATTATTGTTTATGTTTATTCAATTTTGTAATTTGTTATAACTCAAAATGAGGTTCAATCAAGATGTAAAAGACAACTTTATATCATTCTTGACAAGATCAATCCAATTAAATGTTCATATTAATTTTTTTAAAATATTGTTTCATATTTTGTGAGATAATTCATATCATACCTTATTTGATTATCAAGGATTTTTTTCTTGATCTCGAAGTTTCTTGGAGCGAAACTTTGTCACACAATTAGTGGCATTTATTATTTTTTTACTTTGATTTAGTTATAGAGTATAAAACACTAATTCTCCTCTTATGTGACCTTAAAATAACTTTATTTTAACTATATTTCATTATTTAATTAATCTAATTTGAATTTTATTATATGTTTTCTTAATATCAAAAATAATGAAATGCTATTATTTAAGAATTTTTTATTTGTTGAGTTCATATAATTCAAAAGAAGGCCTAGTTAAGATGAAGCAAATGACATTGGATGTTTCTTAAGAAGATCTACCAAACTAAGTATTTATTTCAATATTTTAAAATTTCTTATTTTTTTAAAGACTTGCATGCTTCAATAGATATTTTGATTAATATCTGAATTGATGATCAAGGATGTACTCTTGATCACTTTATTAATTTATTAATTTTAATCTTCAATATAAACTTAGAAAATATTAAAAAAATACTTTGTTCTTCTTTACCTTATTTACTTCTTTAATTTTTAAAGTTCCAAGCATGATCAAGATAAAACAAACCTGTTTTGACTATCTTGAAGTGCATTATCGATTTCAATATTTATTTTCATATTTTTTTAATTATTTCCATAATTTTGTCATGCTTCATGAAACTTTTTGATTTGTACATGATTTGTTAATCGATGATGTTGCCTTTTGTCCCTCTTGTTTCATGGTTTTCAAATTTGTCATACAATTCATCTAATTTCTTTAAATGCATTACCTTTATTTAGTTATATTAGTATTAAACACTAAATTTGCATTTACTTTACCCTTACATTTTTAAGCTTTTTTTATATTTCATTGCTTCAGTTTATTTCATTTTACTTTGTTAATTGCAAATGAGATCTTATGGAGATAAAATAGACATCATTGCATTTTGCTCGACAAACTTTGTCTAACTAATTATTCATTTTATTATTTTTCAATATTTAGATTTCTATAAGTTTGTCTTACTTTTGGAGATGTTTTGATTCATACCAGATCTGATGTTCGAGGATGTTAAGCTTAATCTTCTTAGATTCTTAGAAAGCAACTTTTACATATAATTTATCTCTTTTATTAAATTTTTTTGCTTTGATTTAATTGTATTATTATGAAATTATAATTCTCTTTTTATGTGACCTTTTACATTACTTTGATTTGATTATATTTCATTTCTTCAATTTATCATATTTTAGTTTTAGTACATGCAAACGATGTTCAATGAGGTAAAATAAATGTCACTAAACTTGTCTCCAAAGTCTCTATCTAATTAAATATTCATTTTTTATCTTTTTTCTTATTTTATTTTTTGAGGGCTTTTGAACTACTTATAAGGAATTTTGATTTGTACCTAATTTGAAGATCGATGATGCTATAGTCAATCTTTTTAATATCTGGGAATACAATTTTTTTAAACAATTTTCGTCTAATATTATTAATTTTAATTGGTTATACAACTATGTAACTCTAAATTTAATTTCACATGGTCATTACATTACATTGATTTGGCTTTATTGCTATACTTCAATTTATCGAAATTTTTCTTATTATATTTGACTTAATATTAAAATAATGATTTATTATTTATGTTTTTTTTAATTTGGTGATTCATAGTACTCAAAATGAGTTTTGATCTAATCAATACCAACATAATTGAACTCTATACATTTAGATGTTATTTTTTGTATTTCGCCCGCCTCGTTTCTCTTCCTAAGCCATAACAAGGTTGAGGTCCCCCACTACAACGAGGGGGTCGTCCCCACAAGATGAGTGTCAGATGGCATCCCAGATCTCCTGGTGCTTATGGTGGTCTTTAGAGCCATAAACAAAGAAGCAATTCAGCATACAGTCATTTCGAGGTCTAACCGTGCAAGCCACAACATGTGTTGAGGCCGCCCTAATCGTAATATCAACCCAATTTTTCTATAAGAGAACAATGCCAGCCAACATGCCAGTAGAAGGGTGAGCTGCGAAGTCGTAGTCCTTCCTGAGGAGCCAGTCTGCATCCTGTCGTGAGAGGTTTGTGCTTTCGTCTCCATCAAGGCCACGACTGCAACATTCCCCTCGTGAACCAATCTTTGCAAGTATCTTCTCGACTTTCTATTCCTAACGCCTCTGATATTCCAGACTATGAACCGCATCTTGACGTAGACCATGTTATCGGTACTCCCATGCACCCGCACAGCACCTTCGCATAAAGCCATCGCCATCTTCCTCCTTGATGGCCACTGCGCCCCACGAAGCGTAGCCCAGGAGACATCTCCTATTTTGATTTAGTGACATGTCCATTTGGGCTTGTAGATATATCCACTTCACGTTCCTCCTGCAACAAGGGAAATTTCCCTTTATGCCCTCCTACGTGGAGCACGTGACCCTTTTCCCAACACCATCATGGGAGGATCAACCATGTTTGTTTGCATGCAGTCCTCATGGCTCTAAGGTGCGAAGCCCGCTTTGCTTGGCTTTTACCATGGCCCGTGGATGTGCTCCTGATGCCGTGGGACGTGCTAGCAGCCTCCCGAGGAGGCTGGCTCGCCTTAACAACTGAGCTCCTATGGTCAACTGTGCCCTGTCTCCTACGCCAGGGTTGGACGAGCATCCATGGCCCCAGCCCATGTGCCTTTCCTTCTGGATCAAGTAAATTCTCCTCCCGCTTCTGAAGGCAACTAGTGCCTCCCACCTCAGTGTGTCTCTCGTCACTAGATGACGTGTTTGCCGCCACCTTCAGTCCTTCACGACCCACTTCAATAGACGAAGGGGGAATAGGGCAAGTGAGCCCCACCACCTTATGCGTGTTACAATGGCTCGCCAGATGACCAACTGGCCCACATATGAAGCAGATCCGCGACAGCCCTCTTACTCAAATGCCCGATAGGTTCTCCCAAATTCCCATATGCCAGGTTTCAGCAGCATCGAAAGATCCGTCTGGTTGCACACCTGAGCTTAAGAAGAACGTGCCATCTCAGCAGTCCAACCGTCAAGGAGGAAAGGTTCCCCAATAGCCTTAGCAATTCGTAAGATATTCTCTATATCTCAATATATGAGTGGGAGGCAGGGAAATCGCATCCATACCGGTGTGTGCATCGCGGTTGCAGTGTTTGGCCCGAACTTGTACTTATGCGTTCAGACATCAAGGCCCATGGCATGGCCTGCGACCTGCCACGGGCCGCCAAGCCAAACTTCATTCCTGCCATTAATGGAATAGAAGTGCAAGCAAAAACAGTTGGAGGACAGGTCGAAGACCTAAAATTCTTTTAGTAACCCCATCTCTTGAGCAACACTCGTGCGATGACGGGAAAGGAGAGTGTGTTCCCGTAGATACGGCCAACCAAATCGAATTTATGAAATTCGATACGCCTCTGGCATACATCTGATGACATGAGTACGTTACCACCCTCAACGTGATCAGGGATACCCGCGGCTCTCTCCTTGACATCAATGTTGGCCGCCTGACTCCCAGTAGCCTCGTGCTCAGGTTTTGTTGCTCACCACGGGCTCTACCGCCTTGTGCGTCGTGTCCGGTAGCTCCAACAGAGCAGCGCTCGCTATGCGGCCATCCATAGCGTCCCCCCAGTGTTCCCCTATTTTTGATAGTCTGGAAACAAAGCTAGAGTGTCCACCTGCTCCACCACAATCACCGAGTTGTCCCCACATTCCAACACACCCCACTGGCCCTTAAATATGTTCTCCTCAACATCAAAGTTTTGGGGGGGAGGGGTATTTCCATCAGCGATCATCGTTTCTCCCCCAGACGTGGAGAAGAGACATTCCCTCACTGGTGAGTTGCTACCAGAAGTCCTCACCTTCCTATTGCTCCTCTGAGTCTTACTTCCCCCCCATCTTCCATCCAGCGAGGGCTACAGGTGACTCAAAACCAAGCACCGGGACGATCCTGTGTTGTGCGCCACGGAATAGTTAAGCTGTTTAATCCTGTCCCTACGCCCCCACTATAGTTGGGTTCGGAGTTTCAAATTCATAGTTCTCGGATCCACTTGACCAGGCAAATTTCCGCAACGGTCGAGAGCCTCACGTGCCCTTCGCACGTGCGACCGTTAGCCGTTATCAGCTGCCCGTCCCGTGCCCCCCAACACCACCAATCCATCGTGAATTCTCTGACTCGTCGCTAGCTCCCACATTCACCATCCATCTTTGTTGATTAATTTTGCTCATCATCAATAAGATAATTATATCATACATGTATAATCTAAGTAATAATGTTGTATGATAATTAAAAAAATAAGAAAAATATTATAAAAGTTGTACATCTTACAATACGTTCACTAGAGTAGTAATTGTATGATAAATTTATGAATTTAAAATGGAATTGTTGGATTGAAGATTTGTCAAAAATTACAATCTCTATGTGCTTATTAGCTTCATATGATCTATTTGTTTTACTCGAATAAGCTATCATTCGGCATTTTAACTGTCATTAAAAGTATGTTGAGATTACTTCTAGTCCATGCCTTATCAAAACAAGTCTACCCCTAATTAAGAATTGCTCATTCTTCCACTTTGATGTCTTTTGCTTTAGTTTTTTAATTATCTTGGAAGTAGATATTTTTTTATACCAGTTTAAAGATGAAAATCTAGATATTTAATTGGAAGATTAACTCTCTAAAAGTCAAACTTTTGACTAAATTTCTTTTGAAACCACCTTACACATTTTTGGTAACAAATAACTTTCCTTTTTATTAATTTAATTGATGTCTAAGTGTTGCTTGATACTCTTTCAATGGAATCTAAATCCTAGATATTTTTCTTTTGCCCCATTAAATAGAGTCTTACCCTTTTCATACATGTGTAATTGTTAATCAATCCCACGGTTGAGCATTGTGTGAGATGTTTTTCATGATTTTGAAGATTATTTAGAGCATTACAGAAAAACTTCTTTTGCTAACATCAATAGCAATAGAGAAATTGGGTTCCATTACTTAAGCTCACTTAAAAAATTCAAAAAACATTGGCCCATGATGATAGAGATCTACAAGATGCCAAGAATAGTAAGAACTAAATTGATACATTTTTAGAAAAAATTAATTTTGTGATAAAGGAAGTTAAGAAATTTGAAGCAATAGCATGATATGCACTAATTAAATGTACTTTAGCTTGTAATTCTTCTCTCTTAATTTCATGTTCAGTGACCAAATTAATTCTTGACCGAATTGAATATTATTTATAATCTCTCATCCATTTTATAAAACCTACTTATTCAAGTGAAATGTTTTTACAAAGGAAGTGCAAAAGGTGTGAGTACTTTGATAAATACCATTTATGATTACACATACAAATTGTCCTATAATCATTAAAGGATTTTAGATTCCTATTTGTTTTGGATTCAATTCTAAATTTTCATTACGATTACATTAAGAATGGGTGAGCCTCATAACTAAAGAAACACTGTCTTTTAAAACAATCCATATTAGATTGCTATGTTGATTCATTTAAAACATAATCTCTTATATCTAATCAATTATAATCTATCTCATTAACTCCAAATTGTCTGACTCAATAATTTTAAAGGGATGCAACTAAGAAGATTTTCATTTTCCAAACAAATGAAAACAAGTATTAATTTCAATAATGGTGAATTGTTGTCTATTAATCTTTTTCTTCCTACAAAATGAATAGTTCCAAAATATCTTTAATGTAATTTATACTAAATCGTGTTCTTTTTTGCTCTTCCATCATATAGACATTTTGCTATTTTAATCCCAATCTATGAGCTATTCCACGTTTTCCTTTTGAAACCAACACATCTCCTCTTTAGTAGTTACATCAAATAAATAATCATTACCTTTAAGGTCACCTATTACACTCCTACTTTTGTAAGATTTAGATTTTTCATCTTTTAAATTTAGAAATTCTTCATCATATTTGATATCCTCAAAAATATTTTCAAAATCTCTATTTATTCTACTACTTCATATATTCATTAAACCTCTTCAGCTTGATGGACAAAGCTTTCAAACTTATGTAATCCCAACTCCTTGCAATTGTTTTTGTGAATGTATCATGACTAAGCTGCTTATCTTAAAATCTAAATTGTTTCAACTTTGAGGCCAACATCATTATCAGTTTTAGGACTTATGGAGTGCAATCTGAGCCTATTTAGTAAAGATGTTCTATAACGGATGTAAAGCTAAATCTTACCAACCTATATTCCATAAAGCTCTATCCACCTTCCCATACCCATCCCCTACTCCATTTCCAAGCCAATGCGAATGAAGAGGCAATGAATAGTAGACCTTTTAGCCTACATTGATTTACTCAATCTAAGAAGTCCCACACCTCCTCCAACCATACGAAGGAGCTCCCCTTGTATTCATCCATTGTTGCAAATATATTGATATCATCTCTCATAAGCAAAGAGTTGAAAATAATCACTACCACGTTGTAGAGGGTTTCCAAAGACTTTCCTTTTATTGCAAGAGATTTTTTTAAATAAAGGAGTAATGAACATATAAATTTCATGTTGACCATTTCATTAGTAAATGAATGAATTTCTCAATATTAATCATTATTCTGCAATTGAATTCATCTATTTGAAACAACCCAAATTTACTAGATGTGCTACAAGCATAATGATAAAGTTCCTAACTCCTTATCAACTCAAACCATTATTTTACTTTATGAAATAGGACTAATGAACAATCAAACTTAAATGTTTTACATTAAAATGATTCTCAACATAGCAAACTAAGATTTTTTTTACTCTTTTGATATTCTTTGCTAGACTATTATTCATTCTTGATTAATTAAATCACTATTTGAATTGAATAAAAGCTTTTATAGGATGCTTTTGAAATCCTACAATTGTCTTTAACTTTCTATAAATTCCACTTAATAAGCCTTCTTAGAATGGAACGAATTCTTCCTCTTTTAAGTGAATTATTAAAGGAACTTTGGTCCTCTCGTGGAGCTCCTTACTAAATCTTTTCAATGATTAAGCAACACCCAATTAGCTACATGAAAAAGATTGAAGAATCAACAGAACCTTTGAAGTATGGGAACAAAGGTTACACAAGAAGAATGGTAGGACTTTGAGAGTGCCTAAAGAATATAGGTCGAGTGGTTTAATCATTCTAAATGGGTTATTGGAGAGAGATTCCTGAGCAATATATTAACCCATAAGATTCAAAAAGATGAAGAACCATTTGGGGGAAACCTAGGCTTAAATCGTATGAGAAGTCCATTGTTGAGCATACTACAATTGAGGAAGTTTTGGGATAGTTAAAAAAACAATAAGGGACTCCTGAGATGAACAAAACATAATTAGTTTAATGCAACACCTAAACAATGAAGGCTAAGATATTACAAGTATCATGATGAATCTATTTGATTCATTAAAAATTGATTAGTTTCTATTAGATTTGTTTAAAAACTATGTAGCTTTTTCTTGTGCATGTTTTTTAAATTTCCTTTGATTTGATCGCAAAGTCTTACCTATATCTCCTTTGCTCATTTATCCTTACATTTGAATTTGTATTGCTTCATTATGAACATTTTTTTGCAATCCTTTCTTCTCATGTAATTCTATCATGAAGAGATTCTAATTCCATTTATTAATTATACTAATTAGTAGCACTAGTGTTGTGTTTGTATTATAAAGTTATGCATTTTTTATAGTAGCCTTGGCAGTATCTAAGCAAGTTATCATATTTCACCATTTGAATGAAGAAATTTGAAACTCCATACTTTTTCTGATTCTTACTCTTGTGTAAAAATATTTAAATAAATCCACCTCAATTAATTGCTAACCAACACTCAGCCACATCAAATTCTACAAGGTTTTTTTGACCTTTAATCAAGTTAGAATGGTAGGAGTGTTTTAATAGATTACAACTTTGTTGCTAACATGTAAAAAATTAAAATGTACTGTGAAAAATTGTTGTTGTCCTTTATTATTTAAAGAGAAATAGGGCAAATTTGATTATGTAAGTGTGTGTGCATATATGTGTGTGTGTACTTGTGTATAGAATTAGGTATGAAAGGGATCTATAGTGGCAAGATAAAGCTGCCATTATCACCATAGGTATTTGTTAAGGAATAGTCAAGCATGGTTGAGTGCTTCCAACACTCACAGGTAATATCATCTTAGAACATAATCATGGGTTGACAACATTTTGGTGGATAGTGGCACGTAATAAGAAATATATGTAGCTTGTAAAACAAGCTCATTAAAACTTGAATTATAGGTTTGTAAGTGTTGTGATTGAAAAATAGTGTTTGTAATTCTTGTACAATATCTCTTAGTAGGAAAGTACAAAATATTTTTGTCATAAGGGTTTTGATGTCAAAATCTTTAAATTTAATCATTATAAGAATAGCTCAAGGTACTAGTCAGTCATCCTCACTCTAATAGTTTATTTTAGTAACCAACCATAAAATTTGAATAGTATAGGAACATAACAAGTACAATCCAACTAAAAATCATAAGAAAAGTATTACACTAATTTTCATAATATTATCATCAATATGTTATAATATCTAATAGGTAAAAAGTCTAGGAGAATCAATCAGACATGCCTAATTTCATGTTCATCCTTCCATGATTGCTTTGCCAAGTATTTTATCACATTAATAATGTTGTTGTTATCTTATAATCCTAGAATAGTTTTTAGGTTTGTAGAAATATGATCTATGATAATACACATGATTTGTAGTCTAGTAAGAAGGAGGAAATTGCTAAGAATCAAAATTTTAACTACTAATTTTAATTTCTATAAATATTGAGTATTTATATAATTTTTTTTATGCAAAACTTAAATTTTGTTTTATAACACATTAAATTGTTTGGAATTTAAAATAATGTTTATGGAATGAAAAATTTACAAACAATAACAAAGTGCATAGATGCTTTTTAGTGGTTTAGCTTAAATTGAAACCTACATCCTTGTCTAATAAATGGTAGCTAAACACATAACTAACCACTATATGCCTTTTAGAAAACGATAGGTAGGTGAAACACTCATAAGAACAAAATAAAACAAATAGGTTACAACAACCTCATAATGAAAAAAAATAAGTAGAAAAAGAAAACTTGTGGTGACACAAATCTAAATTTGATGCATAACATAATCTTATGCTTGATAAAATTATCTACAAAGGTGCAAGTGTACCTTCTTGTTACTTGAGTCAAGTAAAAAAAAATAAAATCTCAATTGAATAAGTTAGGAAGGAGAGTTGGATATCATGGAATGAATGACATAATAAATGGAAATAATAGTAAGCTCCATTGTTAAGGCTTAATTTTTGAGGCTTTGAGTGTTTCTTCATTCTTTAATCAATATTTTATTTTAAAAATCTAATATTTATAGGAATTTCATAATAACACCAAAAGGAATTACTACACATACAAATTTGTTGTTATTGGGTGAATAACATGATTTGAAAAATAGCAATTCAAACTAAGACATTAAGAAAACTAATGGGCTAGCTTGCTTAATGGTGCTTAGAAAACTACCACTAAAGCTCATTAATATCTGTAGGATTTTTATTTCAATTATGATCAAGGTAAACAAGACTCACACAATTGATTATGGAGTTAAGATTGAATCTAGATCATTAGATAACAAAAATTGGACGATCAAATGGCTATATTTGAATTTGATCAATTTGGAAATGCTAACAAATTTATGACCATTTGATCATGAAAATTACATGATCACCAGATTGGAATTGAATATATATATATATATATATATATATATATATATATATATATGTGTGTGTGTTTTAAAAAGGTAATAGAATTATTGACTATTCAATCAAAAACATCTCATGAAGGATGACTAAATTTGTATTATAGTGGTTTAGAAAGTAGGAATCTTTTGCAATTTGATATAACCATCAATCTTATTGTCAAAATTCACCCATACATTTGAGTAGTGAGATGTTCAAACAGAGTGAGGCATTTTTATGACACATTAACTATTTCTGTGAAAGATAGCTATATATAACGTTTCCCTATGTCCAAAAAATCAACAGAACATTTTCGGTTGGTTTCCTGCTAGTTTGCCCGAGAGATCGTGACCTTGCTTGATAGCAAATATATAACAAGCTTAGGAGTTGTTCCTTGACCCAGTATTACATAATATAGATTTATAAGTCATCCCCTACCTCAATATCGCCATAATCTATTAAAATTTTAATTATTTACAAAAGTTTATATGTATGTGCAATAAAACTAGGCTATTGTGTAAAAATTATCTTTTATAAGTACTCATTGGACCTAAGTTCTCAAAGAAGTGACCAGGGTAGGACGAATTTTATCATGATCAAAGTTTTCAAATCCTGTGTTTTTCCTCAGATGACTAATTTAAAAAATGATTTTTGTTATGAAGAAATTTAATTCCGTGAATTATAAAAATGTTTTCGATCAAACTTAACCTTCTAATCAAAATAAAAGAGAAATAAATAAAATTAAATCATTAAGTGTTCTACTAATCCAACTTAGACAATCCTCATAGTATCTAAAATTAACTCTTATTCTTTAAGTTCTCATGTTAATATAAATATCAACCATCTAAAATTTTATAGACTAATTTCATAAAAATATTTAAATTTTATTATTAAAAAAAAGTGTCATGGCTAGCGCTCAACATCACACAATCTTTTTATTTTCATAACAATAAGGCCCTTAACGAATTTAATAAAAATATAAATTATTTTTTAAAAAGATATGGAATATAATTAAAGATTAAATCCCTATACATATATGCAATATATTTAGAGATTAACTCTCCCTTTTGTTATCACTCGAAGGGATTTAATGCTCCTAAACTTAAACTATGTTTTGTTAATTGTTTGAACTTCCAAATTTTGTGAGAATGAAAGGGTATAGATCATTGTTAGGTATAAATTCTAATTAAATATTGTTAAGCCAAATATGTTCTCTCATTAAATGATATATAAAATCTATATATTTTTCTTGTGGATGATAAATTTTATTTTTACTTAAGTTTATTGTTCTGAAGATATCATACTAAATAAGAATTAGTTCTAGTGTAACACCATAATCTCCTAATTATTATTTTTTTAAAAAAACTTGTTCTATAAAATAATTTGTAGTTATATATTAAAAATATTTAGTAGATTGTGAAAAATAATTTTTTCTTTTAGTACATCAAATTGTGAATGTCTCGAAAAGCAGCATGTTCCATTTATAATTTTTTTATATGTTGTACTTCTAGATTAATGGAGAATGCTTTTAATTGAAAATTTTAATCATCTTTTGCATACCTTAGTCTTTGTTGACATATTCTAAGTTAAATTTAAATATATACTTTCTGTTTAGTAAATGAGATCTTTGGCGCAAGCTTGGAGCCCAGCACATACACAAACAATGCATTATATCACGTACACATATGGTAATATATAAAAATTATTTATTTATAAATTTATGCATTTTTAATATCTACCAATTTTTATTTTTCACCTTTATCTATATGGGGGTTAATGCCAATAGATGCTTTTCTAGATTTGGCATTTCTGAAACCATATTTTCTTAATAATTACAAACTATGTTTCTTTTATGACAAAATGTCTTTCTAGTTTGCTTAACTTGAATACCTAAGAAGATTGTGAGGTCACACATTAAAACTCTATGAAATTGTTTTTTTACTAAAAAAATGTTTACATATGCCTTCTTTATTTGTTCCAAATACTATGTCATCTACATAAAGCTAGCGTATAAGTTGATCTTCATCTTTATTTTTAATAAAAAATATGATCTCTACTTCTTTCGTATAGTTATATGGAAGAAAAAATCCATGTTATCTATCATTCTATACCATACAAACTTGATTAAGTCTATATAAGCTTCATTTAGTTTGTTTACCTTATCAAATTTATCGTAAACTCAAAATCTTTTGGGTTGTCAACATAAACTTTTTCATATTTTAGGTATTACATTCTCTTTGAATACTTCCTTCTCCCTATCTATTTTATTTTAATCTTGTAAACATAATTTCTCAAATCCTATAAATTTATCATCTATGTTCACACTATCTTGCTCAGATGAAATTCATTCATCAATGTTTGTTTGCATAGATTCTTCTAACTCATTTGTGTTTTAATACAGACTATATAAGTACTATCACTAAATAAATTACCTATTAAAATTTCTTCATTTCACTTTGAATTTTTTTAATTCTCTCTTCTTATTATTTAGGTTATGTTATTTCTAGTAAGAATAATACAAATGAGCAATTATTTATTTTATTTTGTATCATACTAGTTGATAAGGTTTTCTGATTAAGTTATTCTTAGAAAATATTTTATTTGAAGGATAGGAAACTATAAGAATGATTCTACCCAAAACAAATTAAGTATTTTATGTTCATTCAGCATATTTCTAGCTTAATCCAATAAAGAATTATAGTTCCTTTCTATTATGTACTATGAGGACTTAGGAGCAAATAATATGTGTAAAATTCCATTAATATCATAATATTTAATAAATTTTGTATTTCTAAATGCTGATTTATTATTGCTTCTAATTTATTACTTCTAATGAAAACTAAGCTATGACTTAACTCTTTTTTTTAATTGAGTGATTAAGAAATTAAACTAGCTGCATCTTTAACTCCTTTTCCTTAATAGTGTTTGTCATGCAAACCAAAAATTGTCATCTCCAACAACCAAGCCACAATTCTTACCATTTAAGCCCATAGGGTGTATATGTCCAAATCTATGTGTGAAAGTTCTAAAGGTCTTTTACATGTTACTCCCTTATTGTTTTAAAAATAAATTTTCTTGGTTTATCTAAACTACATCGACCAGATACATGATTATCGATAAAAAGTCAATTGGATTAAGCCTCTAACAAAGCTATGTTTAGTCATTTTTCTTAAGGTACGTGTGTTAGTATGATAAAGTTTTCTATGAAATAAATTATAGTCACTACCAAATGAAGAAAAATATTCTATTTAAGAAGTACTATCTATTTTAAAATCATGTAAATAAATCTTATTTCGTGTAGTTGCAATATCTATTTTCACTTTTATTTATGATAATTTTCTATGAAATGGTATCAAATAAAATAATAAAAATTGCTATCACATAGTTGATTTATAGTAAATAAATTATACTTTAACTGTTATGCTAAAGTAGTTTTAGTCATGAAAAATATAATGTTTCAAATGGTACTTATTCTTTCAATAAATTTCTGAGTTGTCATAAACTTGTAATTCTCATCCATTTTTGGCCCTTAGTCCAATTAATACATTAATATTTTTAGGATTATGTCTCAAAAACACATTATCCAAGAACAACCTATATTTCTCAACTGTAGGTGAAGGACATGCCTACAAACCAACAAGCCTATTTTGTAGATGAATAACTATTGTTGTTAACTAGTTAAGAAAATGTAGGACATTTAGAATAAATAATGGCTCCAATCCAACAAGCCTATTTTGTATGGCCAAGTTACTTGCAAAAAGGTCATGCACTGTTCTTATTGTAACCATGTAAAATGTTGCTATTACCACCATGTTATTACAATTGAAATATTTTAGCATTCTCAATAGTAATATCTCTATGGTAATTTTTTCATTTCATAATAAAAATAAAAGATGCATGCTCATTATTTTTTTCCTATATCTTTATTAGCCTTTGCATTGTCATTAAAAAAATATGTTTGGCTTATCTATAATAAGGCCATTGAGACAAAAATATTAACTAAGTTCATTTCTTAGTTCCTTTTATCTTTTACATAGATTTCACATTTATTGCAAACATAATGCAATTGTTGAGCTAATTGTTCATTAAATTAACTTAAGTTTTCATCACATGATGATGTTCTTTAAAAATCTGTTCTACTTATCCCTCTTTAGCCATCACAGATGATAGCCATTTGTGATTCTTTTACTCTACAATGGTGCTAGTCTCCACTTAATGACCTCATGGAGCTTTCAATGATTCATCTTAGACTTCTTGCTCTTCTTCAATTCTTTCTTCTTTATTCCAATTCTTTCCTGCACCATAAGACATACGAGTATCATTTGTCCTTTTTTCGACTTTCATGGTAAATGTCCTCTTGTTCCTTTTTGCACTCTTCTTGGACCTTTCATTAAAATATATTTCTTTAATACTAAACACTTTAACAATAGCATTAAAATTATAGCTATACCATTCCTTTTTTATAGACAACATTATTTATGGTTCTATCTCAATCTTCACTAATAATTTTGATTTTTTTTTCTTTACATTGTTCTTCTCATTCAAGCCTTCTTCTTCATTTTCCCTCCACATGTCTATCTCATTTGTTGTGAGTTCACGGATCAAGTCATCTATTATATTGGTAAAAATGTTCATAGCAATCTTAATGGAAGTGGTCAAAGGATAATACTACTTCAAGGGAATTCTAGGGATCTTCTTTTCCTACTCATTCATAGATATAAGTTTTACAAAATTAGGTAGTCCATTTGTAATTTTTGTAAATCTAGTAAACATACTCTCAATAAATTCATAGATATAAGCACTTGTCTCTCTGAGAACTAAGTTGTTAACTAGTTGTTTTCAAGTGTTCTGGCTATATTTGTTGTAAGTGATGAATTTTCCATTTTAGAAATAAATGTGAAGAGGTTATACACGTTGGAAGGTAGTTAGAAAGTTTTAAATGTGGGACATAGATTTTAAATTTCTACATGAAAAACATAACAACCCTAATAGAACATTAATAGTCATAAAAAGTTCACTGAAACTTATCACAAAGCTTTAATCTTATGATTAATATTCAAACATCTACTAAAAATGAAGTGGAATAAAATAATAGAATAGAAAGCATTCAACAATATGAATGAATACATTTGACAAAAAAAAATGTGTAATAAATGCTTTTGCAAACCATAAAAAATAAAAAAAACATAAAAATCTTAATTACTGATAACTAAAACAAACTTATTAAAACCATGATGCAAAAATTACAAAAAAAATTATTTGGTTAGTTTAGTAATATAAAATTATTACAACAAAAATGTTATAAAACTAAAAAATGACTAGGACACAAAAAACTTTTTAAGATAATCATAATATATGCAATACAACATAGTAAATAACTATTTTTGCAATATAGTATAAAACATAATTTATTCTATACATAAAAATTAAAATACTTAAAAATTTATGATTTCATTATAATTATATAATTGAAGTTTTTCTTGGTTTGTTTTTTTTAACTTGAGTATATGTTAATAATTAAAATACACTAAGCAAACCAACATGTGCAGAAGGTATAAAAAATAAAATGTTTAAAAGTAGGATGTCAAGGAAAAAGTTCTTTATAAAAGTATACATTCAAAACTTGTTATTACACACAAACATTGAAAGTAATGACAAACAAAAATTTAATTTGAAAACATAATATTTTAATTAACTAAATTGATATGTTTTGCATTTCATTGACAATTTTCTATTTTAGATAAAAAATTATTAAAGGATTCAAAACTTTAAAAATAATTAAAAAAGTAAATCACATTTAATATTTAACCATTTTTGCATAATAGGTCAACAAAAGCTTTTCTCGTAAGATAAGACTATTAAATATGGCACTGATGAAGTCAAATGTTAAAGTGCAAACTAAACTAAAGAAAAGTAATTAACAAGAAATAAAGTTTAAATATGAATATTTATTGCAATATTTGGTGAAGGAAAAAGTTAGGAATGAGGGAGCAAGACGTCTATCCTATTGGAGTATGAATTGTGAAAATCAAAAACATGAATTATCTTAAATATAATGCTTTCTAAAAAATTTATTTTATAGCTAATTATAAAAATATAAAACTTTTACTAAGACAGAAATAAGAAAAGAACTAAAAAATCCTTTTATGTTGTTAAATTCAAACTCAAATCAATGCATTAGGGAAATTTCAATTACATTTCACAAAAGTTGGTAGACCAAAAAATGCTACACACTAGCCAAAAACCTTCTACAATTATTTGGACAAAAACTCAACAAACACTGGCATATGGAATCCTATGAAAATAGCCAAAATGACTCTACAAATTATTAGGACAAGTTATTAAAAATTTACAAGCAAAAAGACCCAAAAATGACAAGGCCAAAAAATATTATAACTGGCTGAAGGACCAATACAAAGGGAAAATTCAGAGTCTAAGTAATAGGACAAAGAAATCTTGTATTAATCTCAATTACAAGGTCTTATGAAAAAAATAAATTGAAGTAATAAGCATACTAAAAAATAATCATACCAACACTATTTGCACATTACACATTTTTAAATAAAAAGACACTCCAAATTTCGTTTTTCATCCTTCAAATTTTCATGGGGTGATATAATAAGATGAAAATTATTGTACAAGTTTAGATAGATTCATGTGTATACTCTTGATATAAATAAAGCATCACTCCTAAACTATATTGTAATCATACTTGTGAATCCAATTGACTTTGGTTAATGATGAAGTCATATGTGTCATGTCTCTTAAATGGTTATCATATTATTATAATATATGGTCCATATAAGATAAGACAAACAATAATAGATACTTAATGACCTTGTGTAAACACCTTTTCTATTCCTACCAATCAAAATGATCATACAAGTATGACAATCATATTGAATTATACAAACCATAATAGCACTATATCTCGACTTACCACCCTTTGAAAAAATTTAGCAAAACTTATATGGCGTGGACATAGTAGATGTATAAAGCATATTTAATGAAGTTAACCTAGGATAACCTACATCTGACTCTTTGTCTGATGCCATGGCTAACAATTCATGCGGTATAATGAGTCCATCTTAAAAGAACATTTAGCATATTTTTTAATATTTATTTTTGTTCTTCCAACTTTTCATTCTTACTTGATTAGGCTGTACTAAGAAAAACACTCTATTAAGTCTATAGAACTCTAGCAAATATTTATGTGTAAAGAAACCTAAATAAGATGCATGCTTTCAGACTGTAGCATAATGAGTGGAAAAATGATTTCAAAATAATTAACACTCACACCCAATGTTATCAATGTCTAATGTCTCATGCAATTTTTTATATGTTTAACATGTGAATACTAATAAATATAACTCAATAAGGATCCTCATTAAGAGTTACTAAAGCTTATGTTTTTGTTCATGTGATTTATGGTGAACATCAAAACATCACCACTATGCTATTTGAGTATGTGATCAAGCACTTTGCACATGATCAACATATTTGATATTGAGATGCGTGATTTAAAAATAGTTAATCTGATACACAAAGGTTTAGTTCTCATCAAACTATTTGTGTAAACTAAAAGGGTTCAACATAAAGTATAACCTAGTAATGGAACTATATATAATATTAGTTTTCCATTACAAAATAATGAAATTATAAAAAAACTGAAACTTTGCAAGGAAAGAAACATTATTCATTTAGTAGAAAAGGGTTAAGTTGACAATTTAAGGTATTTAAATTTTTTTCTTAAGATAATAGAAATATTTCATTTAAAAAAATATGTGAATAAAAACAAGTCAGGTGACAAAAATACATAATTATAAAAAAGTAAAAATATAATAAAAATTAATAGTTTGGTGGTGTGTGCAAAAAATATGTATAAAAAATATTTATAACACCAATTTGATGAAAATTATGGTGCATTAAGATGTACTAAAGGAAGTAAAAATAACAAAATCTTAAAATCAAGTCATTTAAAATCTTAAAATGCTCATGCAATTTGTAATCCTTCTTCATAAAGTAATATTGTAAAATAGAATGACGAAAATGTAAATAAAAATTAATTGTTTTGAAAAAATTATAAAAAAAAAAGACATTTTAAATATTTATATATTATTAGTAACTAAAAAATATAAAACAAATCATTTATATAATATTAGAATAAAATGGATACTAATTAAAATAATAAAATATGTCTATTAAACCACTTCTATAACTTTGAAAATTAGAATTATCTTTGGAAGAAAATAAAATATTCAAAATGATTGAGAAATATATTAATAAAATATTTTATAAAAATAAAGTTCATTGATGTATAGAACTTTTATAAAATAATCCATCATATTTAAAATAAGGACACTACATGATGAAATTTAAAAAGAATAACTCCATAAAAGTTTTTAAGCAAATATTGGGATGAAAATGTAAAATGTTCATAGCTAAGTAAAAATACATATTTGTAGTTTTTATTTTCACCTAAAGCTTATGACACTATTCTATTGATTGGAATAAATAATGTTCTTGTGCACTGTGATGTTCAACTTCTCATTGCCATAGTTTGATTTTTGTTTGATGACGTAATCATCTCCTTATGGTTGCAATGGAAACTTTGCTATTTCTTCCTTGATATCTGAGATATCTTACATGGCATAGAAGAAAAGCAAGTCAAATGGTGACATGCAACCATTGTTTCATTCAATAATGAGGAGTGGTATTGGTGGAAAACTTTGCATTAAAGTAGTGAAGAGTCTTATTTTTCAATGGCTAAAACCTCCATTGGAAAATTTAAAATCATATAGAAATGAAGTGATAGATTTATGTGGGATGTGGGTACCACTCCCTCAAATTTTCCTTCATTGATTGTTTCCCTTTATACCCATTTTCCAACTCCCTTTTCTCTATTTGCTGTGTGCCTTAATGGAGTTAAATAGCTTGGGTTTGGTATTGATTTCTATAGGCATAAGTTTGTTAGCATGTGATGTTTGCAAGCTAATGAAAAGCACACTAGTCATATCCAAATTGGTGATTGCTTATCCTATGAGCTTGAAATTATCGATGAATTTACAAAAAGGGGGATGTTATACATTTACAGATGCAAAGCTAGAGATGCAAGACTATGTGGCAATGGTAATACATTATGAGAGAATTGTTTGACTATATTTTTCAGGAAATGGCAATCATTTAAGTGTTGAAGATAGGCAAGAAAAGTAAAAATAGCACATGCTAATGATCCACTCCTTGGGAAGACTTATTAGAGTATTAGCTTCAATTAGATATGCTTTTAGCAATTAGATGGTTAGCCTTTTAGAAAGTGTAAATTATTACTCAATGTAACATTCCTCCCTTTCTAAGGTTAGCTTCAATTTCATATTGGTAGTGGGAGAACTCTAAAAGGCTATAACTAATCATGCTTAAGATTTTAGTGTTTATTTAAAGTTATTTTGAATAGTCAATGTATTTTGAATATTGATAAATTCATTAGAAGATAGACTTCATGGAATGTATTTGGCAAATGATCCCAATAACTATTTTGTAGTAATGTCTGCTAAATGCAGAAAGAAGATTTTAAATATAATTGGGTTAATTACAAAAATATTTTTGAATCTAATTTCACATGTGTTGGATACAATTGATTGTAAAAAATGGTCTAAAAAGAACAAATAAATAATAATATTTTAATAATAATGTTATTCTATGAATAACATTGCTAACGATACTAGTTGATATTAGAAAATTACAAATTTTAGTTGAAATGAAGAATTCCAGTAGTAGCTAAGTTTAAAAGTTATCCAACAAATTTGACACATAATTTAGACTTGAAATGCAAAGAATATATTTGTTATGCTGTTAATAATGAAAATGAATAGAAAAGTCTTCACAAATATAAATGTATAGTAAAAAGGAAAGATGAATCTCATCGAGAAATTTCAATTGGAGAAAAAGATGTGATTGGAAAGGGTCTTCCTCAATAGAGGACAAAAAATGAAGAAAATTTGTAAATACTTTTGAGGTAGGTAGAATGGATCAAATTCACCTAAGAATTTTAGGAAATAACGATTAGAAAGTCAAGTTGAGCCTTTTGCATGAAGGTTTATGGTTTCCAAAATATTTGTTAAAATTTGAAATTAATTTTGTAAGTGGTATGTATAAGAGCATCTAGTCGTAGCCATTTCCCTTTACTGTTTGGTGCGAACATAGAAAAGGAATTGGGAATGATTCAAGCATATCGCTAGAAAGAATTTTTAATTTTGCTTATGTATTTGATGATCTGATCAGTGGATTGATTGGTGAAAA
The DNA here is from genome assembly GCA_023846275.1 of Vanilla planifolia. Classification (NCBI taxonomy): domain Eukaryota; kingdom Viridiplantae; phylum Streptophyta; class Magnoliopsida; order Asparagales; family Orchidaceae; genus Vanilla; species Vanilla planifolia. The sequence goes on from JAIUJO010000357.1 coordinate 409,452, forward strand.
CAAATTGCCAAATAGTTCATGAAGTTTTTCATATTGTCATCTGATTAACATCAAAATATTCAATGAGAATTTCATATGGTCCAACAATTTTATTAGATTTTCTATGAAGTCTCTACCAAGTACCTATTAGAGTGTTTGATAAAGATTTGATAGGTACCAAATGTTTTAATAAGGGTGTTAAATTTTTTGATAATGACATTTAGGGAAATAAAAAACATTATATCATATAAATTATAAGTGTTTAATGTTTACCAAATTATCATCTAATCATTTAATGATTTCGACAATGTGGCATATAATGGTGAGATGTAATGAACAAATTTGTTGTTCTTTATTCATAGCATGTAGTAGATTCATCAAAAAAAAGTAACGTGCATTAAATCTATGAATAATTTTTAGGAAAAAGGAAAGTGCAAGAAAGGAAATGAATATTTAACCTGAGGTAAGAAAACTGCTTGGTTGGGCTATACATTTTCTTAATATATTAATCATAGGTTTAATGCTTGAGGATAGGTTTTCTACACCTTTCATATCAAAGTTTTGTGATTATTCTGAGCTCTAATTAGTTTACAATTAAACATATCATTTTTAAATTAATTGGATTTATTATCACTAATAAAACACAAATGTGTGATATTTCTTGGTAATGATCAGAAGTAAATAAATAATGACAAGGAAAATTTTATCACAATGGAAATAAAATAATATAATTTATACATTGTATTAATAAACCCTTTTCATGTTGGATGCATAATGATTTATTCACTTTCATGAAAATTTTGTTATGTTTGTTGTTCACTTTACCATCCAAATAAGTTGCATGACCCTCTACATGTATTCCCTTATGTGGTCACTTATGCAATTTTTTGCTATCATTTCCATGTGCTATTGATGTACATCATGCACCACCATGAGCGTAGTAACCAGAGATAAAATATTTAGAAAGGTAATGTTGGACAAGCTTTTTGAAAAGGTTATCAACATTGAAATAATTTCTTTGTGAAGTGTTGACATATATTATTCAGGTATAATGTATCATACATAAATCTATTATGATATATATTTATCATTCTTTAAATTTTGGAACCTAAACCTACATAGGTCCAATTATGATAGTCTATGATTGTGATGCTTTTACAAATGCATTTTTCGAACATGTTCTCTTAGGAATCTATTCATATTTATCTTGCTTTAAATAGATGAGTTTCCTAATTAGATGATGATAAAAAATATGTTCATACCTATCACAATAAAACTTAGTATTTAGCATCAAAATAAAAAGTATGGAAACTAGCATTATTTATTTCCACATAGTTGTATGATGAAGCATTTTTGTACATATATGAAACATAACAACTTCTATTATCATTCACATGTGCATACAAGTATCTTATTCTATATTTTATAGTCAAATTATATATAAATTAGAATCTACATTCACAATACAATTACTTCTACTCATATGAGTAAAGGATAAAGCATATAATGCCACACATGAATAAGGATACACAAAAGAAGTAAAGGAACATAAAGTACACTAACAAACTTTCTTTTAGCCATTTAACTCTTCTTCCATGAAGACAATATTTTTTAAATTTTATTTCAAAATAGAAACTAGAAGATGTTTCATAGATTGACTCATGCTAGTTAAATACTCCATTAAAAGTCTAATCAATCACTCCTTGATATGTGATTTAAACCATAGCTAGAGCATAACTACCAATATTGTTTGACATGGCTTTACTTGTCAACTACTCCGATAGATATGCAGTCAAAGCTCTCTAATTGATTGATCTTACAAGAGCTTTAGAATCATGACATGAGTGACACTCAAAAGAAGCACCAAGGAAACTAACATAAAGGTTTTATTGTCACTAAACAATTGGTTCCATTTCCATGGGTACAATAATCTCTCCCTCTTGATGATGACAAAACTAATGACAAAATAATAAATTGAAAAGATATAAATCATGGGAGCATACAAATAGTCCCTATACATTCTTGCGCTAAATTAATAAATGAAATTTATATGATTATGCCTCAAATTTTAGATGAAATGAATGTTTTTCATTTCACACATATCATTCTCCTATTATCATGCATAGAAAAATAAAACAAAAGTAAAAGATGCAAAAAAGGGGTGCACACAATGTTCTAGTCTCTATCAAAACAAACTATTTCTTTAATTGCAATTATTGAATGTTTTAACAAAGAAATATCAAAACTTTTAACTCTCCTTGAAATGTATCATATACTCCCCCATGTTCTAGGACTAGATTCTAATCCATTTTTAGTCACTAAAAAAAGTTAATCATATTTAAGAACAATGGGAACTTGTGAAGGGTTTCAATAGGTAGAAATTTGGTAAATATAACTTGATATTCTTGCAAGCTACACTTCATCACAAAATCCATCTAGAAGAAGGAATAATAAAATTAGAATTTTTAAAAATTGTTCTAATTTTTTAATAAATCTCTAGGTTTTACTCACAATTAGTTGCATCCTTAATTTCTAACAAATCAATTAAGAGCTTAACATGCATGGAGAACATATATCATAACAAGCACTATGTTAAATTCTTTAGACTTCTATCTCTAGAATTAACAACATACATCATCCAAAAAGGTATGTTCACTTTCATCACATTTGATCCTTAGTTCAACAAAGTCCACATGACTTGAATGACACACAAATAGATTCGTATTTGTTGCATAAATACCTAAATAATACAAGTACAAAACCATTGTTATCTTGTTATTTATGGTAATAAATAAAAAACATCATAGTCTTGAAATTTTCATCTTCCAAAAAACCTTCAAAGCTAACATTTAACATTGAAACTAAATATCGAAATTGGATCTAAAGAATTTTCCTAAATAGATATTAAACAAATCTTCCTATGCTACAAAGAAGATTAAATTACTAATCTTAAATATAAGGAACACTCACATCTTGCAAGCGAGTCACATGCAAACACATGAGGCAAAGCTTGTCTCTATAGGCCTTAATTTTGTGGATATACAAATATAACTTCCTAAGCTTTAAAATTTGAAACCCAAACTATCATGGGTTTAATTGTAATATTGTGTGATTGTGGTGCTTTTACATATGTGTTTTTCAAACATGTTTGCTTAAGAATCCAATCATTTTTATCCTACTTTAAATAGATGAATTTCATAATTTGCTAATCATAAGAAATATGTTCATTCCTATAATGATTATTACAAACAACAAAATATTTAGCATCAAAATGTAAACTATATAAACTTGCATTATTTATTATCACTTAGTTATATGATAATTCATGTTTATGTATATGTGGAATATAATAGCTTCTATTATCATTCACATGCACATATGAACATTTTAATCAATATTTTTAAGTTGAATGATATGCAATATTAGAATCTACATTCATAACACAATGTTTCTATGCATATCAACAAATAATAGTGCATTTAAGAGCACATGTGAATGAGCATAAGCATAACAAATAAAGGAACGTGAAGGTACACTAGTCAACATTTCTTACAAATAATTTAACTCCTTTTCTATGAAGAAAAATTTTTTTACTTCAACTATAAAAATAGTATTTTATTTTCTTAGACAAATATCTAACATTTTAAGGAATCAAAATATGAATTTCTCAATGCTAAAGGGGTATCACATTCATCAAATTTATTTTGTAAAGTACTCAAAGTAGTAATATGTATATGTAATTCACTTTGAAGCCATTAATTTCTAACTTTAAGCTCATTACATTATACTTTTAATAAGTAAACATGATGCTCTTCTTTGTTATTTTTCAATTTTAGTCAAGCATAAATCCTAGTAAATTTCTTATGCTCAGCTATTACTTCATTAAAAGAAATAAATAATTCATCATCACTAATATCATAAGTATGTTTATTAGAGGAGGAAAAGTATTGTGCACCTTGAGATGAAGAGCATGCTTCTGAGGTGCATAAAATTTCTCTCTTCCTTTATCTATTTTTATTTTTCTTTAAATTTTTTATATGCCTCTAAACCTATGTTGAAACCATAATTAGTTTGTCATATAAATTATTTAGTTCCTTTATAACCACAAAATGAGTCTTTAGAAGACAAACCTTGAATATAACTTACTAAGAAAAATCTAAATAAAGATAATTCATTCTTTTGGCATTTTTTATACCTTAAACTTCTATATTGTGCTTTAGAATTATTTGAAACAATACAAATATTGTTCAAATAACAACCATAAATCAACATTTATATTTAAAATAAATCCTTTAAATTCATTTTTATAAAGCAATATTTTGACCTTGAAACATGATGGATCTATGAAGTTAACCATACAATCAACAATTCACCACAGACAAGAAATAAAAAAAAATGGATCTTCTCATAGGAATTTTTTGCTTTGATGTAACTTGTTCCTTATGCTAGTAATGTAATCTATGCCTGACTAATGCATAAGATGGGGGTTAATTATGCTTTTAAACTTTTTTTTATTTGTTAAACCTTTTCTTAAAATAACATTTCGTGATTTTAAAGTTGTTTATTTAATAATTTTGCTAAATAAAAATGTTAAAAGAAAATAAATAGTTTATAATTTTAACATATTTTTTAATAAAAAAATTTTATGGTTGATAAAAATAATTTTAAAAAATTTCTGTCATATATGTTACGATTAAATATTTTTAAATAAGAAAAATATTATAAATTTCATAGCAAAAAAACAAAAATAATAATAGATGTTTAAGTGGTTCTATATAGCCCATGCCTAGAACTATGCCCATTAATCTCTTCTATGACTCCACTATCAAAGCCACTATTTTTCAACGTAATAGGTATAGGTAAGCTTTACCAAAAGACACCCCTTTATAAATAAATGTAGGGTTTCTTCAAGACAATTTTAATTATAAAATCTTATAATGTTAAAGAAAAATACAAAATAATAATTAATCATAATATTTCAATATCTACCTGTAAAACCGTATATGACAGAAGACTATGGATTATGAGTTGGAGTATGAGTGCACATATGAGAAAGTCGAAACAACATAAAGGACATAGCTGTGAAATACTAAATTTAAAATATTTATCAATATCAACTATACCTTTTAAGAAAATTAGAATAAAAAAAGATCCTGTATTAATATGATCTTTTCAAAAACATAAAAATGAAATAAGTTAATAATTTGTTGTAAAGAACACGCTAATAGCGCATGCAATCAAAGAGAATGTCGAAGTGAGAATGAGGAACAAGTAATCACAAACATAGCTCTAATAAAGGCATCAACATTTTATTGCAATTTTTTATTTTTCTCTCTCTCCCTAAAATAATGATGTAGCCAAGTAAAATCATCTATTCTCCAATGCTTAAGGCTCATCTATTTATATTACTATGTTTTTTTTAAAACATAATTTTTCTAACAACTAAAAAGGCCACCTATATAATCATTAGCATTTTAGAGTTATAAGCAAACACATTCAACTTTTTGGATCACTAATTCTAAGTAGAAATAAAGATTATAATCTAATCTCAATAAACAAAGTAAAGGAAGCTAAATCAGAATATTAAATTAAGGGTTGAAATATAATCTAGATGTCCATTAGCATAGTAAAGAAAAGTAGAGATGGTCTTAGCCATTTGATCAAGTCATACGAATGAATAGCTAGATGATGTGAACTGTTCACAAACAAAGAACATCTTAGTTGTTTTTATCTAGTTTTATGAATGAATGACGAGAAACAAATTATTGTTCAAAATGATAAGACTGATCTCATCCAATTCATCAAGTTTATTAGATGAATAATTAGATGGAATCTATTACTCATGAAAGAAGACATGATTCTGACTATTTTATTATGAAAATACATCATTGAATGGCATGAATTCACTCTAGTTTAGATGAAAATAGGGCTAATTTTTAGTAATATGGTGCAAGTTTGTATATGATGTTTGACATTTATAGTACTCTTTCTTAACATGTAAGTTTGCCAAAGGGGGCTGGCTACCCTTAAGTGTACTTTAGTGGTCATGAAACAACTCACTTGTGCATATGCATACTGGTTTGCCCTAACCCAATTCAATGCCTTGACACTTTGCAAGTTTACCTTGACTCATTAAGCCAAAAAAGGTCCACTACATTATAGCTGACTAGATTTGAGCAAAGTAACTAACAGTTTGACTAAGATTCAAGCCCGACCTAACTAAATTGGCCTAGTCTCCTTTATTATGGTTACTTAGACCCATTTTTTTTAACAAATTGGGTCAGTTGGCCTAGGCTTTTTGTATGGCCATATCCTAGATTCTTAGGCCAATTCTTTCTCGTTTCTACAGCCACCTTTTATTTATATATTTTTTAATTTTAAAACATTTTGCATCCTATTAAAATAAAAAATATTGCAACTATTAAAATAATAAAGTTTAAGAAATTGGTAATAATGTATGTGAATAAATGATGTTATACATCCTAATTATGCCATGTGTAAACAATTACTAAAATAGTAAATAAACTAGTACTTTTCTAAAGATGGACTCTTGATCATTAGCTAATCCACCAAGAGTTTGGCCAACAGCTCCTCAATATGCTATTTAAGTTATTGTTAGAGCATAGTCACCAACATTGCTTGACATTGTCTCCATGAGTCATTTGGTAAAATCTCTCCATTTGATTGATCTTGTAAGAGCTTTGAATGCATGGCCTATAAGACATTTGAGAAAAATGTTATAGCAACTAACACAGCGATTTATTTCTCATCAAAAAAGTAGTGTAATGACCAAGGGTATAACAGTTCTTCACAAAAATTTGATCCATGTCTAGGTTATTAGTTCAAAATTTAAATTATAACATAATAAAATGAGTTCTTTAAGTTTGACTCATATTAAAATTTCAATAATTCTTATGATGAAGTTGAGACTTATCATGAGATATTATGGATTTAGCTTAAACATGATTTTATCCATGCCATAATAAATTTTTTATTCTGATTATTCATAGATAATTAAACGTAAATTCATTAAAATTTATAATGATAGATATACAATCATGATTTTGTAAAAAAATGATTACATTTGTCATTTATATTATAGTTTATACAAAGCCATAAGTTAATTAATGATAAACATCCTATGGAAGAAACTTAATAAAAATGTTAAGTAATGTAATGGAATGTGGCTATGAACACATGTAAATTTAATTATTGCAAATATAATCAAATTATTGAACTACTATGGGGGAGACAGGATTATTGCATCTTGTTAAGCCTTGGCATTATGTGGTTATGCTCTGCTCTATCCATTCATTACAGTAAGGCACCTTGGAAATGACCTTAAATGTATTTTAAGGAAGAGGGGCTCTTGGGTTCATTACTGAGAGGCTTAAGAGTTTTTCATTTAGCCTTTGAAGATTTGTAAGATTGAGGAAGTCTTATGTTTAGCAAAACTTTTTTTATGTTTTCCTATGAATGATTTAGGATTTAAGACTTATAGAGTTAGCTAATATGACTTCGTTAATCATTGGTTAAGACTAAAGACCACTAGAGGCAACGTAGAAATAAAGCCTAATCTTTGGGCATAAAGATAATTTTTGCACGAAGGCCTATATAAAGTTAAAAAAATCAAGGATGAAGAAGGCTAGTTAAGAATAATTTCTAATCATAGATGAGGAATAAACAACGCTATTGTAAAAGTTAAAGAAATTAAGGATCAAAAAGGCTAGTTAAGATTAACTTCTAATCATAGATGAGGATTAAACAAGGCCATAGTTAAAAAAGCAAGGGATTTAAGGGCTTGAAGAACTCTAAGGTATGTTCACCATGAATAAAGATTTGCAGAAATCATAGGCTTTACTTGATTATTATGAAGGGTTTAAGAGAAAGACAAGGATAATGCTAGACTTACTAGATAAAGGCATAATGAAACCTTAAGATGCTTAAATATGTTGGTTTGGGTTTTGTGAAAATCATAGAATTCTTGAATATATGGGTTAAGATTTTGAGAATATGTAAGATATCAAATAAACTAATAAGTAGGGCTTACCATTGGTAAGATTCCATATAGGTTGACTTAGAACTTGGTATAGTTAGGGTTTTGTTATGGAGATCATATTGGATTTAAGAAAAGTCATGTGCTTGTTTGGGTAGGCTTGGAAAAAAATGGGAACATATAGTGTTCAACAATGAATTGTGATGGACCTTATTGAGTACCAATTTTATAATATTTTGAAGAAGGATTGGATAGGAGAGTTTAAGTAGAAATCATGTAAGAATTATAGAGTTAGAGAGCTAATGACTGTAATTTATGGGACAAAAAATGACTATGGAGTTCCAATTTAGTTAGGGCATCCTAAATAACTATGGATGTGCCATATTACTTAAGATATCCTTAAGCTTTTTTGGTGTGTACAAAAGTGAAGGTGCAAAACAAGAATTACAATTCGATTTTGACGTCGTTGCTAGAGTCGTGTTTGTAACTTATTTTTTCTTTTTTTACTTGAGCATTCTCTTCGATTGTACATCTTATTAGTGATTTCTTTACAATTGATTGTTCATTTATTTATTTATTTCTCCTATTTCTAAAAAGATTGTATTAAAGCAAGATCTTTGTTGATTCTATTTTTCTTAATAATGTTAGTGCATATTGATAAATATTTTGGATTTAATCTTTTAAAAATAATTCCTTTAGACTACAAATCTCGTCACTTTTATTTTTTTGTTATTATGTAATTTATGACATTTTCCTTTTTTTAATAATATTTAATTAAAATTGTATATGAAAGAAATTTATAAAAATTATTTTCATCAGGTAATAAACATTTTATTAAAAATATTTTTAAAATTATTAAATTTCTATTTGCTTTGCAAAATTTAATTTAGTAAAATTATTTAATCGATACTTTTATGATTACCAATTTTTAATTTAAGAAAAGATTTTAAAAATATAAAAAGGTTTAAAGGTACAACTCACACTTCTATTATGCATTAGCTCTACAAAGATTATATCAATAGGTACACACATATGCACACACACAAGCTCACAAAAATATACACACACAAGCACAAGCACAAGCTCACAAAAATATACAGATAGAAGCACACACACACACACACGTGCACAAGCAAGCACAAACACAGGCACACTCATGCACACACACACAAATAGGTATGCACACATGCACATTCAAATACACACTCATACAGACACATGCAAACATGTGCACATACACACACAAATGCACACACACACACACAGGTGCACTCACACACACACACATGCACACAAGTGCACTTGCACATCTGTTCGAGCATATGCAAATGTGCATAAACACACACACACACACACACACATATACACATGCAGATACACATGCACACAATGCAATCACACATGAACAAACACACATATGCACACACACATACAGACACACATGGTTGTGCATTCATGATCACATGTAGACATGCATACAAGTACATCCACACAACCTGCACACACATGCAAAAACATACAAATACACATGCTTGTAGACAAGAATACATATGCACACACATCGATATATGCACCCACATGCACATACACGTGTGCGCACATGCACACTCACACAAGCACACACACACATACACACCCACGAACCATGAACACACATGCATGTACACACACCCACACCTACACACACAGAAATGCATATGCATATACACACACACACGACATGCACACACACGGATACAGACACACAAAAAGATGCATGCCCACATACACACACACAAACATACACACCTACACACATGCATTCAAAAACACATGCACACCCAAGCATAATCACATATGCACACCTAAGAAGAAACACAAATGCATGCACTGCTACACAACCCCCTTCGCCCTTCACATACACATAACCACAAACATACACATGCATGAATGCACCTATGCACACAGACACACATGAATACAAAGGCACATGCATAAGCACACACAATAGATGCATGCATCGATGTACACAATTGCGTATGCACATACTTGCACATGCACACACCCATACACACATGCACATCCACACATGCAAAACACACACACATGCATAAAGACGTGAGTGCAAACACATTCATTTGCACACATGCACAAGATCACACAAACATGCACAACACACTCATGCACACACGCGCACACACACACTTACAAGTACACATATACACACACACACACCTGCAAGAATGCACGTACGTACACACAAACATGTACACATGCACACACACATACGCACATGCACATACATATGTATGAACACACATATGCATACATAGGCATGCACACACATGCACCCATAAACACACACGTGTGCATGACCACACACACATGCAAGTGTAGTCACACACACAAATGTATGCATGCACACACACATGCACAAACATGTGCACATCAACACGCACAAACACATGTGTTTGTGTGTCCACCCTCCTCTCATGCACATACACATGCATGCACACACAAACACATGCATGTGCACACACATAGACACCTATAAACAGACCTCACCCCCCTCACACACACACACGCACACACACATACACACTCAAGCAATTGCACACCCATACAAAAAAACACACAAACATTCATATAAACACATGGATGCACACATACACACAACCAGACAGGCACACAGACACATGCATGCACACATGCACATACAAACAGACACATACATACACACATGCATGTGCATAGTAGCACATACACACACACACACACACACACACACACACACATACCGATAAAGACATGCAATAGCATGCATGCCCCCACAAATGCTCACACACACACCTGAACACATATGCAATTGCACATGTACAAAACTCACACACAAGAACACATACACACAAAGTTAGATAATCAAGCACACACACACATACACACAAGCAAGCATGCACACAAATATGCACACACAACACACACATACATGTATACAAATAGAAGCACATAATCATGCACAGACACACAAATAAATAGAGATGTAATCAAGAATGCACCCACACACACACATGTACACACACAAACATGCTCACACACACATATACAAACACACACTCACAAAGAGATAGATAGAAACACACTCATGTATGCATACACATGCACATACACAACATTCACATTTACTTATACACATGCATATCTACACACGTATATCTACACACACAAAGACACTCATATGTCAACACGCATGCACATGCATATATACACATACACAACCACACTCATAAAACATCACACCCATGCACAGAGACACACACGTAATCATGCACAACAATAGACATGCAAGCACAACCACACATGCATAAACAAATGCAAGCACTCATACACAAATGCACTCATGTAATTGCACATATGCACACATGCACACATAAGCATGTAGGCATATAGACTCAAACATGCACATACATAGAAAACAAACATGACCACACACACTCAGATGCACACACATGCACATGCACACATACAGACACACACAACATGTATGCATCCATACACACATACACACATACATACACAGAAAGAGACACATACACACACATAGTCATACCCATACTCGTGCATGCACACGCCAAAAGGTGCACACACACACATACATGTGTACACATGCGTGCACCCATGCACTCATAGGCACATACACATGCTCACACATGCACATACACGCATGCACACGTGCATCCACCAACACATAAACATACACACATAAGAACATAGGTGCAAATAGGTACACACATATTTACATGCAAACATACGCACATAAATAAACCTGAAAGCACTCACATACACATACCCACTCACACACATGCACAGACACACATGTACGCAAACGAACATGCACAAACATATGCATACATATGTATAAGCATACACACATGCGTAAAGACACATACACACATGCAAACACATGAATATACACACACACACACATGTACACTCACACACATGCACACACACACACACATGCAAGCACACACACATTCACACATGCACACACATAGCCACTTAGACACATATGCACACACACATATGCATACAAACACACACACAGGCACACAAACACATAACTATGCCCACACACACACACCCCCCTACATATGTACACATATGAACATGCACTTTCACTCACACACACCCTGATAAACCCACTTTTGCACACACCACACACACACATACACACACAAACATGCATGCACCCATATGCATGCACACACATACACACACAAATGTAAATTCACACACATGCACATGTACCCACACATGTGTACCCATATGCACATAGACACACCAACCCACACTCATGCCCATAATTAGATACACATGCATACACACACACATGTACATATGCACATGCATACACACAAACAAACACACATTCTTATGCCCACACACATGCATGCACACACACGTGCATACGCACAAACACACATGAACAGACACAAGCTCACACATTCACATATACACACACATGCACATGGACATGCAAACAAATACACACACACACACTCACACACACCTACATAAGCATGCTTGCACAATCACATACATGCATAGGTACACATGCATACATACACGTGCACATATATGCACAAACACACATGGGCACACAAGCACATTCCCATTAAGACACATGCATGAAGCATACATGCACACACACACACAACCATACATGTACACACACATATACGCACAAGCACACAAGCTGACACACATGCTTAACATGCATGCAAAAACACACATGCATGGACACACACACAAAGATCCAGACACACGAATACACTCACAAAAAATACACACTTGTGTATGCGTGCACACATATATGCTGACATACACAAACACATGTGCACTCACAATCACATGCACACATACAGACTTTCAAGCACATGCAAACATACTTATAGATGCACATATCCACACACATTTAGACACATTTGCACAAACACATAAGTGTATGCACAAACATGCACTCAAACACACAAACATGTACACACATATGCACAAACACACACACGTACACACCTATACACATAATGTGCACACAAACATGCATACAAATGTGCACACACATGCCCAAACACACACACACACACAAGCACCCACATATACTCACGCACAAAAGCATGCACACATGCAAGCATACATGGACACAAACATGCACACACATGCACAAACAAATTCACACACACGCACACATGCACATCCACATGCATGCGTATGCATGCATACATGCACATAGGCATGGTCACAAACACAAGCATACACCCCTGCACACATGAATGTACAGACTCACACTTACACACAAAAACATGTGCATGTGTGCATACACACACATATACACACGTACGTGTGCGCGAATGCTCACACATACACACACACACAAACACACAAACCCCCCCACATGCACACACAAACCATGCACAAGCACACACACACACATACATGCACATGCACACACACATGACAAATGCACACTTACATAGATGTACACACTTATATATGCAAATAGCCACACATACACAAGTGCACACACATGCACACATGTACCCACACAAATGCATGTATGCACACATGCGCACATAGACACAAACAAATAAGAACATGCACACATACACAAGCTCACATGCACATGTAGAAACACAAACAAGCATACACATATGTGCATGTGCATACACATGTAGGTAGATGCCCACCCACACACCCACGCATGCATGAATAATACAAACACATGCACACAAACCCACACACTAGAGACACACGCACTCACATGCATACACACACATATATGCATGCACACACACACTCACGCACATGCTCAAAAATGCATGCATTCAAGTAGACATGTATGCATCCGCACACACATATAAGAGCACACACTAAGATGCACTCATACACACAAGCACACACTCCCACACACTGACACACCTACACACACAACCACACATGTACACACATACACATGCATATACACAAACATCCACACATACATATATATAAGCATATGCATGCATATACACACAAACATACAAACAAAAACATGCACACACATACACATGCACACTAACACACACTCACATGCATGCTCGCACACTTATGCACAAACACTTACAAACACATGTATAGACACGTGACCACACACGCATATACACACACTCACATGCACACACACAAAAGGACATACACACTCATGCAAAGAAGGGCACACATACACACATGTATATTTGCACATTGGTATGTGCACACACACACACGCATGCACAAGCACACAAACATATACATGCAAACACATGCATGCAAACACAAGCAAGTGTATGCACACATGCACACATGAATGAAAGAGCATACATAGTCACATGTACATCAACACACACACGCACAAACACATGCACATGCACATGCATGCAAATGCAAACACATTCATTCAAAAGCACACATACACAAACACAGAGGCACACACACACACATGTAAACACATATGCATATTCATGCATGCACATTCACACACATGCACACACAAGCACATGCATACACATGCACCCACGAGCACTTACATGCATATAAGCACACAAACATGCAAACATATGCATATACACATGCATGAAGACACATACACACTTGCATGTGCACATAAATGTACACACATGCATAAAAAGTGCACACATATACGAACATGCACAATCACACACACGCATAATGATGTGCACACAAACAAACAATGCATGCACATGCACTCACACAAGCACACACACACACACAAGTACATACACATGCTCACATACACAAACACACATACACACATGCATACATGCACACACATACACACATGCACACATGCACAAACACACACATACACACACATATACATGCATTCTAAAGCACACATGTATGCAAACACACATGTGTATTCACATGCATACACATACATCGACATGCACCCATATAGACGCACGAACATGCACATGCACATGCACACATGTATGCCCTCATACACACAAACACATGCACACACATACAAAGGAATGCACATAAAGAAATGCACACACATAGACACTAACAAACACACATGCACACATACATGAGTACACACATGGACACATACACAAAAATCAACACACACACACACACACACGTAGACATACACACATACCCATGCACAAACACATATACACACATATGCATGCACATAAGTACGCATGCACATAAGTACATACATACCCACACACACATGTACATAGACACATGCACACACACATACCTAAGCACCCACACATATGCTCATATGAATACACACAAACACTTTCATACACATAATGCACAGACACATATGCACACATGTACATGTGACAACCCACAAACATGCACACAAAAAAGTTCCCATGCACTCTCACACATTCAAATGTACATGCCATACACACACATGCACTTGCACATGCACACACTCACATGCATATGCACATGCAAACACATACACACACGAACATACACTTGTGTACATCTTTGCACACGCACACACATAAATAGGTAAACACATGTACACATACAAACTAACACACATGAATGTACGTACATGCATATAGACATGTGCACATAAAAAGATGCACATGTACACATACACACATCCGTGTGGAAGCACACATGAATGCAGACACACACATACACATAGAAATGACACATAGACTCATGCATGCACACACACCTACACAAAGACATGATCATACACACACATAAAACATCCATATGCATTCACACAAACACACACACACTGAGGAAAACACCCACACAGATATGCACACCCAACCACCACACACATATATGTATGCATGCACAAATACACATATGTACATGCATGCACGTCCTCACAAATACACATACATATAACAAAAACTTGCATTTAGACACCCACACACACCTACACACATGTAGATATACACACATGCACACACACATAACCACACACATGCATATAGACATGCACACACATGAGCACACAAGCACCCACACATGTTCACTTGCACATGCATACACATACACATATGTACAAGCACACAAACAAATGCACATATACACACCTTCATACAAGCACACACATATGCACTCACACAAATGCATAAATTCACAAACACACATGCACTCACGTGCACACAAACTCACACATGCATGTGGACACACACACATACACAAACATGCATGTGTGAGCACATAAGCATAAACACACACAAGGTAGTGCACACACACACATAAATACACATAAGAACACACATACGCAAACACTCACATGCATACATATACACATGTAGGTGCACTTCTGCACAAACATGCACACACACATCCACACGCATAGATGCACATGCACACACTCACATGCACACATAGGCAAACATACTAACAAACACATGCACATACACAAACATGCACACATGCA
Organism: Vanilla planifolia; assembly: GCA_023846275.1. Taxonomy (NCBI): domain Eukaryota; kingdom Viridiplantae; phylum Streptophyta; class Magnoliopsida; order Asparagales; family Orchidaceae; genus Vanilla; species Vanilla planifolia. Next base: position 425,879 of record JAIUJO010000357.1, read on the forward strand.
AACACTCAAGCAACCATGCACACAAACATGCATAATCATATACATGCACATGCAAACGTACACACACATAGATGCACCCACACACACATGTGCCTCCATGCACACACAAATGCACATGCACTTACACAAACACACACAAGTACATGTATTTACAAGTGTGCATTGGCACATAAACACACTCAAATGTATGCATGCACATGCACACATCTACACACACACCCACACACACTTGCACACACAAAGACGCACCCACACACAAATGCATGCATACACACACACAAACCCACACACATACCCCCACACACAAACATACGCATGCATGCATATGCACACATGAATTTAGACACATACCCACACACACATAACCACTTGCACAGCCACATGAACATATGCACACACACACACCATACACACCAACACATACACACAAATATAGAGGAACAAACATGCACATGCCATTAGACACACATGCCAACACATGCACACAAGCTCACGTACACAAGCACATGCATCACACACATGCATGCACCCACGTAGGCACACTCGCACATGCACATAAAACAATACACACGTGCACCCACCTGTGCATACAACACATGCAAACACATGCACCCATGGACTTGAACACACACATACACACACATAGACACACATGCCCATGCACACATGCACATATGATTACATGTACACACATGCACATTGGCATGGCACACATGCATAGAACATAGAAACATGCAAACAAATTTAGCACACACACATGCACACATAGACATAAGCACATACACATATGCACACATTCTCACACACACACACACACACACACATATATACACATATGCAAACACAATTAATATCACACACATGCACATACACTCCCACAAGAATACAAATGCCAAAACAAGCACTCATGCTCGTACATGAGCACATGAGTGCACACCTGAACACATGCACACATGCACACACACACACATGCACAAATACACACACACTCAAGTACTCGCACACACAACCAAATACTTATGTACACATGGATAAACATATATACACATGCACACATGCATACACAACTACACACAAACATACATAAAATGCATGGACACACACATGCACAAGGACAAACACTCACACTTATGTGTATGCACATGCAAACATTTGCACTTTCACACATACTCACATGCACCAACATGCACACACATGCAAGATAAAACAAATTAAGACCCAAGCGCACTTGCACACACATGTATACAAACATTCAAACAAATGCATAGGCACACACACACACAAAAATATACACTCACATGCACACACAACAAATACACACATGCACGCAAGCACCAATGCACTCACACACACATGCGCACCACGTACACGCATGTGAACAAACACACATATGAAAACAAAAACACGCGCACAGACAAACACAAATGCAAACTCATGGATGCAAATGTATACATGCATGAACATGCACAGACATGCATGCACTTGCACACACATGACCACAAACACCCACATGCATGCATGAAGTAACAGACACATAGTATAAACACCCATGCACACACCCACATGTGCATAAATACATAAGCACATGTGCATTCACACATGCACAAAACACAAGGACATTAACACAAACTTTCACACACACATGTGTGCACACACATGCATATGCACACATACACACACATAGACATAGATGCACCCATGTGAATGCATGCTTGCACACATGCATAAGCACACACACACACACAAGCACAATTGCTTGCAACCACACACACTAGCACACACACACACATGCCCACACACATGCATGCACACACACAAACAAACATTGGCATGTGAACATAAACCAACACACACATGCACACCCACACCCACACACTCACACATATATGCACACACACATATGCACACACACATATGCACACACATAAACTAGCACACACACACAAAAACAAAAACATGCACACAAATACACACAAGTACATGCATACACAAACACACACATGCACACACAAACATATACTCAGATGCTTCCTCATACACAAAAACAAGTTGGGACACATACGTTGACACACATAGACATGCATACACACGTACATGACGACACAAACAATTACACACACATACACATAGACACATGCAGACACTCATGCACACGTGGATGCACAAAATATACAAACACACACACACACACACACACCAAAACACACATGATGCATGCATGCACACACCAAGATGCATCCAAGTCCAAACATGAATATACACACATTGGAAAACATGTACATATAGACCCACAGATGCACACATCAATGCAAAAGCACACATACACACATGTCCAACCATTCATAAATACACACAAAAAATACATACTATCAAACAATAATGCACACATGCATGCATATGCACACAGAGAAGCACACACATACAAATGCTAAAACATATGCATGCACTTATACACAAACACACGTATGCACACACAAGCACACAAATACATGCTCACACATAGAAATGTACACATGTACAACTGTGCACGTACAAACACACACACATACAAAAGTTTAAACACATTAACACACATGCACACACATAATGATGCACACACATACTCACATAGACATGCACATACATGCACAAACACACTCTCACACACACACATGCACACAACATGCACATGCATGCACATAGATGCACACATGCACATACACACCCCCGTACAAACACCTACACACACTCTTGGCCATATGAAGACACATACCCACACATACAACCAAACATGCACACTCACATACACACACACACATACACTAGTGGAGTCACATATAATCACACATACACACACACAAACACAAATGCACATATACATACACATAAGCATGCACATGCACAAAACCCCATACATGCATATGCATACAAAAACACACAAACATATATGTACATGCACACTCGCACACATGTGTCCATGTAAACACATAAATATACACTCACATGCATCAAGTAGGCTAAAAAACAAACACACACAGACACACAAGCATGCATGCACGTACACACACATATGCACTCACATAAGCACACATGTGCATAGGTGCACATAAATAAATGCACACACCCACACACACAGAGGTAAGAATGCACACACATGCACACCCAAACATACTTGCACAAGAACACATCACATGCAAAAACACTAGAACGTGCACTTACACACACACACACACTCTCAAACATACACATACATGCACAAACACATGCACATGCATAAACACATGCACACATAGATGAGCACATGCGTGCATGTATACACATACACACACAAGTCAGAACAAAGGTTCACACACAAAAACCAAACACAAACTGACCCACACCACTATATACATGCATGAATGCACACATAAACATGCTTCAAGATCCCGTCACTAACATAAATGAAAACACATATACACATAAACACAGACACACACACACATGTCCACAACCACACATACAAACAAGCACATAGATGTTCATACATGCACACACATGCACCCACACAAAAATTCTCATATGCACACATGCACACACATACTAGAACTTGGACACACACACATGCACACATAAAAACACACACATGTACTTGCTTACATAGACATGCACATACACACAAATGCATACACACACACATACATGAATGCACACATGCATGCTCATAGCACATATACTCAAAAGCATGCACACTTGCACAAACCCATGCAGCCTCACACAAACATGAACACATGAGTATACAAAGACTTGCATAATCACACACACCTACACATAAGGTCACCCACAAATGCATGCACCCAAACACACAAGTACATATGCACACAAAAACACATTCACATGAACATAAACAAAAGCATTCATACACACACGTATAATCTCTATCCCACACATGCACACACAGTCAAACACACACACACACAAACACACACCCACACATGCACACTTACATAAATGCACATGCAAAAACATGCACACACACACACTTGCATACACAATGCACACACACATGCACACATGTATGCACAGTCGTACCAACACATATGCACACACACACACATGATTACATGATGCACATACACATGCACAATCAATTGTGAACATTCATGCACATATAAAGATGCTAGACATACATATACTGGTGCACTCACAGTCATATAAACACTTGCACCCATACATGCAAACACATGCTCATGTAGACACATGCACACGGACAGACACGTACACATGCATGCATGGACATGCACATACAAATGCACATGCACATGCAGTAACAAAAGCACACACATGCACCTGCATGCCCACACCAACAATCTCATACACATGTGCACACACACAAACACATTCAAGCACACATACATGTAGGTGTTCATGCACACACATGCACATTCATGCACATGCTCACACATGCACACACACGCACATAAACACATGCATACATAAGCACACAGTCTCCCACACATAGAAACACACAGGCACGAATACACACACAGACACATACATATACACACATAAAGACACACACATGCATATTGACACATATACATATACTTCCATATGCACACACATGAACACAGACTCATGCACATACACACCTACATTAATAAACATGAACGAATGCATGCATAATAACACACATGTGCATCTGCACATCGAATAACACACACATTTACACATCTTCACACATGCACACTAACTCACACATATGCAGTCATACATGTACACACACACGATCATGCATGCACACACATAAGAACACTCATACTCAAAAACTCACCCATGCATGCATAAGAACACACACACACTCCCTAATGCACATACATGTGCATCCATATATGCACACAAGCACATGCATATGTGCACGTGAACATATGCATGATAAAGGCATAAACAAACACTCAAGTAGGCATAAGTAGCTGCACACACTCACCCTCTTATAAAGATGCATGCAAATGAAGACAAACATGCATGCACACACATTTGCACATACACAAACACAAGTAAAACATAAACACGTGCATGCACACACAAGCACACACACCTGCTTGCATAACCATGCACAAGCATGCACACACACATGCACATGCATGTATGAAAAAATGCAAACATGCACACACATGTGCATGCACACTGGATAGCCTATACGCATATCCACTCACAGGCACATACATACATAGACATACACACACACACACACATGCACATGCACACACACATGCACACACATATGCATACACACACACACCCATGCTTACATGGACACACATGCACAGACATAAGCACTCCCACACACACACACACCCACATAAGCACACATACTCACACCCATCCGCATACACATATAGATACACATGAACACATGAAGGTACTCAAACACACACATGTGCACATACACAAATGCTTGCACACACACACAAATAAGAACATATGCACACACATGTACACACACACAAACATCCATAAACACACACACACACATGCATGAAAAAGCACATGAACATTCATAAGGAAAAAATACACATGCACACACAAAGGTTGATAGACATGCACACACAAGCATGCACACATGAATACTGGCATGACACACATGTACACACAATCGAAAATGTATGCACATACCCATACACAAACACACACACTCACATACGCACACATAAATGCACATACACACACACATACACATACACAAGCATGCTTGCATGCATAAGCACACTCAAACATACACAAAGACACATGCACATGCAAATGCACAAGTGCATGTGCTTGCATGAATGTATAGATGCAAAAACACACCCATGTGCAAGCAAGGTATACATAGAAAACAACATGTAGACACACACTAACATGCATAAACACACATTCACATACACACATATGCACATGCATGTAAGAACACACAAACATGCACATGCAAAGCATGCAAACATGTAAACACACACACAAGCATGCACATGCACACACTCGCACACACACATGCACTCACTCTCACACATACTCATATGCATGCTCACACATAAGCATGCACTTGCATACACATGCATGCACACGCATGCACGCATGCGAACACACACACTTGAACTGACACACATGCATAGATTTATCCACACACACATGAGCAAATACATAAACACAAACATAAATACACAAACATTCACATACCCCTACACACACCCACACATACATTCATGCACACACACATACATGCACACATACGCACACACATATGCACATACACACACAAACAAAAAAAATAAGCACACATACACATAGACAAGTACACCCATACACACACAAGTATATGCACACATAAACACATGAACAAGGCATACATTAACAAGAACACACATGCACATATTTGCATTGACACACACATGCATGCACACAGGCATGCACAAGCACATGCACGTATGCACGTGTGTAGGAACACATTTTCACAAGTGTGAATGAACACATGCACACGCACACACACATACAAAAATATAGAAATGCATGCACCAACATACATACACTCACACACATGCATACACATGCTCACACACTTACCCATGCCTACACCAACACACATGCATACCTGTACACACACACACACATAATACACGCACATGTGCACACACTCATATGCGTACACACATACGCACAAACATACACAAGCACACATATGCACACATGATCATGAACACACACATACATACACATGCACGTGCACACTCACATGCACAGACACACATCAACCTGCAAACACGTGCTCACACACTCATGCAAATACACATGCTTTCACATTTGCATAAATGCACAAATGCATCCACACATGTACACATCCACACACTCACATGCACAAGAACACATGAACAAACAAGTAAACATACATGTACAATCATACACACACTTGTAGATAGATGCACATGAACACAAGCACATGTACACATGCACAAACACAGACATACACAAACACATGCATACATATACACATGCTCACAAACATAAATGCACACACATGCACTCAAATTCCCATGTAAACATGCACACAAGCATACACACATGCATACACACATGTAAATACATATCATGCACATGCACATTCACATAAACACACATGCACACCCACATAGATACGGGTACACTAACGCACATGCATAAATACATGCTCACACACGAAGGCTTACATGTACGCACACACCCAAATGCACACACACACATGTACAAACACTATCACAAATGTGTGCACACACACATACACTCACATGTACAGCTACATAAACATATGCACCTACACACACACATGCACATGTATACATGCACACATACACATGAACAGGCACACATGCAAGAAATAATATAGGCACACATGTGCACAAACTCGTGCACACACACGTACATGCACTAGAACTCATAAATGCATGCACACAAGTTCACACACTCACATGCACACATAGATGCACACAAACACACATGCACACTCATCATAATCACATACACACACACGTGCACTCAAACACATACACATTCAAAAGCACATAGACACGTACATGCACACACAATACATGCATACACAAGAACACACACAAAGAGGCACATGCACGCACACATGCACACATGCATGTGTATGCGCAAACACACAAACATATAAACACACACATATGTATACACGTGCACTCACACACATGCTCAAACATACATACAGACACTAATACACATAGACTCACAAACAATCATGAATGCACACACACATAAACATGCACACACACACGCATGTGCCCACATGCATGCACACATACATATACATGTACACAGATGCACATATACATGATCACATACCCCCCACATACACACACTCAAACACACACACACACATGAGCACTCACACAAATATGTACACACAAATGTGCACACACAAACACACTGACATGCACATGCACACACATTCCTAAACATACAATGCACATACATTTACATTGGTGTTTATTATTGGTTATGACACCACTTATTTTATGGGAATAAAATAATTGTATTTGTTCCTCTATTGCTATTCTCAAGTGACTTTTAGATCATTATCTTAAGATCTTAAAGCTTAAATTAACTAAAGAGTTTTAATATAATATTTCATGGAGAAATTGACAAGTGAAGTAATGTACAGCTGTGATATTGATCATGTGATAATTGTAGCTTAAATGACTTATCAAGCAGCCATTAATCATATTATTAGTATACTAGCTAACCATTAGAAGTTCATCTCTAAAACATCTATTGGCTTGATTGTTTATCCTATCACGTGTTTGTATATGTCATAATTGGGTTACATAACACCATTCATTCTCTTGCATGATTATTATTTTTTGGTGCTCTATTATTTTCGTACTTAGAAAAATATTTTATTTACCATAATAGCTAAAAAATATTTTAAAAGCAAAAAATAAGTTAATATTTAAAAGATCACTAAAAAAATAAATATTTCACCTAATAACCAACACATGACTAAGCCCAAAGGCTAGGGGCAAAGTGGCCTAAAGTACTTCTTGGTAAAAGTCCTTAGGGGGATTTTAGTTAGGAGATAAAAGAAACCAAATTTAGTCAACTATGAGTCTAAGTAGATTAAATTAGGTTAAGAAATAACTCTTGAATTGCCTTAAGCATAATGTGTCAGGAAGATTCGTGAAGAATTAAGTAATAGGATCAAGTCAAGTTAGATCTATAAATTTAAGTGAAGTTGACTTCGGTCATTACTTCCTAAGAGCACCAAGTGACAACCAACTACTACCATCTGTTTACACATTTTTGTGAGCAATTAATCAAGAAAACATTCACCTTTATGAATGGTAAACTCCATCAAACCATTTACCTCACAAGCTAGATCAAATGGATGAGATCAATTTTTCCATTTTGAATAGTAATTTTCATCTTAATACTTATATTGAATCCTAATGAAATCATTATGAGCTTCTCTACATTTATGAACAATACATTTCATTTAACCATACATCCATAAAGCTTGATTGAATGAATGAGATTGTCTCTACCTTTATGAATAGTGCTCTTACCCATCAACACCATCCATTCAGTATGTGAGATCTAATGATCCAGATTTAATCTCACTTGAATTAGATATGGATACTTTATTTAATATTCTGATTGAGTGACTCCTATTTTGTCCCCTTGGATTAGATGGAAATCATTGTTCTTACTAATAATTAGTGTTCCAAAAGATGTTTGTGTTTGTTTTGAACATCGAATTGTAATGGCTATTATAGGTGACCTTTCATAGTCATTAAAAAAGTTTTATTTTCATCTAAAATATTGTAATATAAATAGAGGAGTCTTAAAAGATAAAGGATTAATATTTTAAACTTTCTACATCAATATTTTGAGAGGAGAAAGTGCAAAACTAAAAATGACAAACTGATTTCAACATTGGAGTCATGTTTGTACCTCATTTTTCTTCTTTCTTGCATCATCATTTTCTTTGATTACACATCTTACTAGTGAATGCTTTAAAATTGATCATTTATTTTCTTATTCCTTTTTTTTTCAAATAAAATTCATATTAAAGCAAGTTATTCATTGATTCTATTTTTTAATAATGTTAATGTGTTTTGATAAACATTTTGGATTTAATATTTCAAAACTAAGTCCTTTAGATTATTTTAACCTTTTTCATATATGTATTTATATTATAACATCCCAATTCATAGAATTGTATAGTATGTACTGTTACATGTAAATTTTGAAATATTGTGATTAATTATTGTATTATATTTCACTTCAATACTATATGATTTTATAATTGAGATTATGATAGTAAACCTATACTTACTATGGTAAATATGTGTTGTTTACAAATGTTATCTCTACCTATAACAATGAAAAAGCATAGCTTTGTTAGCAGATTTTTTATCGTGTTAACTGCGGGTGGATGTAGGCACTGGTTAGATCGAACCACCTAAAAATCTCTTATCACTCTTATTTTCTTTATTATTATATAATTTATGATATTTCTCTGTTTACTAATATGTAATTAAAACCCATATAAAAGAATTTCATCAAAATTATTTTTATTAAGCATAAAATATTTTATTAAAAAAAATTTAGAACTTTAAAGTTTTTACTTAATGTTTATATTTTTATCTTAAAAAATTGTTAAATAAATGATTTTATGATTTCCAAATTTTCATTAAAGAAAAGTTTTAAAAAATAACAAAAAGTTTAAAAGCACAATTTTCCCCCACCTCTTATGAATTACCTAGGCAAAGATTACATCAAGTGGTATCAGAGTAGATTATATCGAGGGATTAAATTCCTAAGAGAAGATCTCATCATTTTCATTTCTTGTTGTGTGGTGAATTATTATTTACAATGTTAAGTGCATGGATCCACCAATGTTTAAAGGTCAAAATTTTTCTTTATACAAAAAAAATTAAAACTTTTTATTTTAAATATTAATTTTGATTTGTGGTTTTCATTTGAAAAGTTTTTTATTGTTTCAAATGATTTTTATCAATAATTTAAAGAAATGAATTATCTTGATTTTGGTTTGTCTCAATAAATTAGAATTAAATTTTTTTTCATCTAAATGTTTGTTCTAAGGCTACATAGGAATTAGAAAATTTAAATGACAAATATGTTATATTTCTTACTCAACATAAAACAAAAATGAGAAATAAAAAAGGAATAGAGAAAGAAGAAGAGAGAAGCTTTATGCACCTCAAGAGTAAGCTCTTTATTCCAAGGTGCCCAACATATTTTTTTTGTCTAATACTGATAGTCATATTGTTAGTGATGATGAATTAATTATTTCCTTTGATGAACTTACAATTGTTCATAAAAAATTGATTGAAATATATGATAAACTTAAAGTAAAATATGACAAACAAGAGCATCATGTTTACTTATTGGAAAGATAATACGATGAGCTTAATATTAGAAATGAATAAATTTAAAGTGATTTATTTATACATGCTACCAATTTAAGTACCTTAAAAAGTAAATTTAATAAATGTTAGACATCTTTAGCATTGGGCAATTCATGTATTGATTTTTTGAATGTGAAAATATTTCTTTAAGAAAAGAAAATATTATTTTAAAAGAAAACATAGCAAATATTGGTTTGGTAGCAAAAGATTTAAATGATTTAAAAGAAATGTTTGTTAGCGTACCTTCATGTTCTTTTACTTCTTATCCTCATTCATATGTGCCTATAAATGCTCCAACTTTAACTCATATGAATAGACATAATAGTATTGTGAATAAAATTCTAATGTTACTTCTTATTTGACTCAAAAATATAGATCAAAATGTTCATCTATATGTGCATGATAATAGAAGTAATTCTATTTCATATATGCAAAAAAAGTTTTCATCATATAAATATATTATAAAAATAATACTAGTTTGCATACTTTTCATTTTCATGCTAAATCCCAAGTTGCATGCAATTATTGTGGCAGGCATGGACATATTTCTTACGATTATCGAGTTAAAAAATCCATCTATTTAAAGCAAGATAAATATTTATAGATTTCTAAGGGAACATGCTTGACAAATACTTTTACAAAATAACCTCAAACACACACTATCATAATTGAAACAAAGATGTTTTAGCTTCTTTAATTTAAAGCTTAAGTAGTTGTATTTGTTTATCTCCATAATTAGAACCTACGGTGATAAAACTTGTCTTATGAGTTTGTATATGACTCACTTCCAGAATGTGTGTTGTTCTTATTTTTAAGATAAATTATTTAATCTTCTTAGCAGCTTTGTAAGAATTATTTAATATCTCTTTAAGAAAGTTTAATAGATCATGTTTTTATATGTAGCTTGAATGTCAAATGCTAGCTTACTTAGAAGTGTTTTAGGAAGATGAGAGTATCAAGACTTATGATATTTTTTTATTTGTCATCATGAAGAACTAGATTAACATGTTTTTCCAGTTGGATTATTAAGTTGTTGATATAAGCAATATAAATCTATTTAGCACATCATTAAAGTTATATGCATTTTATTGAATTAATGATTACATGTGAGGTAAGTGAATTTTTTTTTTGAAATGATGTAAGTTATGAATTCCAAAGATTTAATTTGTAAGAATTGATCTTGGAGCTTAATGTGATAAATAATGTTCATATATGTTGAGACCTTAGAAGATTTTTTAGAAATTAAATAAACAAGTAATAATGTGTAAAAAATAAAGATTTGTTTAAAAAATTAGAAGAATTTTGAAAAATTATTGTTTGATTATTTCATTTTGTTGTAGTTGAATTTTAAAATGTAGTATTGCTTGTAACAATAAAAGATTCTTTTTACCAAATCATTATCTACTGAAACCTTTCACAAGCATACAGTTCTCCTAAATATGATTAGCCCATTTGACTGATTATGAAAGAAGTAGAGTCTAGTGCTAAAACATAGGAGGAGTTAACATGTTTATAGTTTAAGTTTACCCTTGGTCATTATTTATTAAAACATTCAATAATTAAGATTAAAGAGATAATTGCTTAGATAAAGACTAGAATGTTATTATTATGTTATGAAAGAGGTTTAACGTAATGAAATAAAAATTCTTTGGTAGTCCATATCATTGTGTTAAGATTACAACTAATTTCTATAAGCAAACTCATTTAGTCTTTATAATTAGAATTTTTAGCAAGCGGTTTAACCATAAGGAATTAAGTATAGTACTTAAAATCTGTAGATGCATATCCATCGTTCTATTATGTATCATTTTAGCTTATTGAACTTAAAAGGGGGAAAGCCCTTGTGAGTATGTTTAATCTTATAGATTTATTTTAAGTTGATTTCTTGTAAGAATTGCCAAAAACAAACATAAAGAGAGTGATAAAGGTTAAAATCATAAATGTTATTAAAAAAAACATTGGTAGAGTGCATGACAACAAATTAGTATTGTTATATTTGTATAAGATTGTTAATATTTTTCTTATAAAGTTTGATGATTAACTTTTACTTATGCTTATTAATTTATAAATCTTTTTTTTTACATAATATTTTTCAAAGATTTATTATAACGTTTACCCTTGGTAGTTTAAAGACAAATTATGTATAAATAATATTTGTGTGTAGTCCATATTTGTGTGTTTTACTCTTATTTTATCTTTCTATGCATAGCAGAAAAAGGGAGAAATATTTGTGAAATAAAAAACATTAATTATATCCCAAGTTTGTGGTATAATTATGTGAATTTCATATATTGAGGGGAAGCAAGAATATAGGAGGAGCATATGTATGCTTGCATGATTTATATATTTTTATTTCACTATTTTGTCAATAGTTGTGTTATCATAAAAAATGAATACTATTATACCATTGCTTATAGAACCACTCTTTTCGTAATAACAAAACCATTATGATTATTTCTCTAATACTTTTCTTGGGCACATTTTAGGTCATGCATCTCAAGCTCTTGTAGGATCAATTAATTAAAGAATTATTAACCAAATGTTTAATGGAGCAATCCACAAGTGTAGAAATGTTAAGCAATGATGGTGTCCATGCTACAACTATTGCTTAAATTACATATCAAGAAGTCATTGATAAAATTCTTGGTAGAGTAGCTAATCATTAAGAGTTTATCTTTAAAAGATCTATTGGTTTGATTATTTATCTTATCACTTGTTTAGATATGACAAAATTAGATTGCATGGTATCATTCATTCACTCGTGTGATCATTAATTTCTTATACATTATTATTTTAGTACTTACAAAAAATATTTTATTTATTTTAATTACTACAAAATTGCTTTAAAAGTAAAAAATAATTATTTTTTAAAAGGTGGCTTAAAACATAATTTGGTCTAACCACTTACATAGGCCAAGCATAAAGACTCGGGCCAAGTGGCCCGAACTATAAGTGGGCAATAAGCCTTGGGGGGGCTATAGGTCAGGAGACAGGGCGACTCAAATTGGGTCAAGCTTTAGTCTTAAGCATGACATAATTCCTTATGTAGCTTGGATTAAATAAGGTAAAGAAATAACTCCTGCATAGGCTTAGGTGTAATCGGCCAAGAGCACCAGGGGCAGCATACCCCATTAGGCTAACCTTTATGCATAGAGGAAGTACCACAAATGCTAAACATCATATAAAAGCTTGTTATGTGGGACTAAAAAGAAACCATATTTGCTTCAAAACTAGATTGAACTAGTGTCGTCCAATCATGCATTTTTCGTGATCGAATGATCAAGATTGGTTTCATTTTTTTAAACTGTAGATTCCATCTAACTATTCATCTGACATGCGTGATATAACTAATGAGAGCAGATCCACTATTTTGAATAGTAATTTTCATATACCATCCATCTATAAAACTTGATTAAATGGTTGAAATTTTCTTTATAAATTTGAACCATTGCATTTCATTTAGCCATCCATCTATAAAGCTCATTTAAATGATTGAGATCATCTTCGTCTTGCTTTGTGCATTAACATCATCCATCCAGCATGTGGGATTTAATGATCAAGATCAATTCTGGCTTGGATTAGATCTGGACCCTTTATTTAGTATTTGGATCATATGACTTTTGTTCCATCCTACTAGATAAGACAGTAGTAGTTTTTTCCACTCATAATAAGTATTTTAGAAAGCTTTTTGCTCTATCAAGTCATTCAAAAAATATCTATTTTACTATAAAATATTATAATATAAGTGGAGGTGCCTTAAGAGTTGTAGGATTGATGATTTTAATCTTGCTACATCAATATTTTCGAAAGCAAAGGTGCAAAACAAAAAATTGAAATTCAATTTTGAGGTCTTTGTTAGAGTCCTATTTGCAACTCATTTTCCTTTTTTCTTCCTTCAGCATTCTCTTCAATTGCATATCTTATTGGTGATTTCTTTACACTTGATTATTTATTTATTTATTTTTTTCTTTATTCATTTATTTATTTATTTATTTATTCCTTTCTTATATTTCTAAAAAAGATCATATTAAAGCATGATCTTTGTTGATTCCTTTTTTTCTTAATAACGATAATGCATATTGGTAAATCTTTTAGAATTAATATTTTAAAGCTAAATTATTTAGATTATTTCAACCCTTTTCATATGTACATTCATATTCTAATATTATAGTCTGTAAACTTGTGTCGAGTATGCTCTTACAAGAGAATAGTGAAACATTATAGTTAATTATTATTTTGTATTGTGCTTTAATAATGTAAGCTTTTATAATTGTCTTTGTGATGGTGAACCCCTACCTACTTCCACAAAAGGGTGTGATTTGTAAAGAGTATCTCTACCTAGTATGGCAAAGAGCATTACTTTGTTACCGGGGATGGATGTAGGCACCAGTTAGGTCAAGCCACCTAAAAATCTCGTCATTTTTATTTTTTATTTATTATGTAATTTATGACATTTCCATTTTTTAATAATATTTAATTAAAATGTATATGAAAGAAATTTATGAAAAGTACTTTTAATAGGTAATAAATATTTTATTAAAAAATGTTTTTAAAATTATAAAATTTCATTTTCATTTTATATTTTAATATAGTAAAATTATTAAATCAAGCGTTTTATGATTACAAAATTTTAATTTAAGAAAAGATTTTAAAAATATCAAAAAGTTTAAAAGTATAACTCATAGCCCTCTTATGTATTAGCTCAACAAAGATTATATCAATAGGTATACACACATGCAAACACATAAGCTCAAACAAATACGCATACCGAAGCACACACACGCACATGTAGAAGCATGCACACTCATGCACACACACCTGTGCATACACACAAATATGTACGTACACATACATATGTAATTACATACACTCGCACACACACATACACACATTTGCACACGCATACACACACAAATGCTCACATGCACATGTGCACAAGCCTATGTAAATGTGCAAATACACATACACATACACATACACACACACACACATATACACATGCAGACACACATGCACACATATAAAATCACACACGAAAGAACACCCATATGCACACATACATACACACACACATACATGGTCGTGCTTTCACAATCACATGAACACATGCATTAAAGTACATCTATACTACACACACACATGCAAAAACATACAAATATGAAAATGAACGTAGACAAGAACACATATGCAAACAAATAAAGTCATGCACCCATATGCACATACAGATGTGTACGCATGCACACTCACACACAAGCATACACACACACACACCCCTACACACCCATAAAACATGAACAAAGTGCATGTGCATACTCCCATACATGCACACAAACAAATGCATATACACATACACACATGACATGCACACACACAAGGACATAGACACAAACAGATGCATGCACATGCATGCATACACAAATATACACACCTGTAGACATGCATGCAAAAACACATGTACACCCAAGCAAAAAAACAAGCATGCACTGCTACACAACTTCCTTTACCCTTCCTTCACACATACCCACAAACATATGCATGCATGAATGCACCTATGCACATACACATACATGAACATGAAGGCACATGCGTATGCACACACAATAGATGCATGCACCCATATAAATAGTTGCACACACACATGAAGGCACACGCACATACACATACACACATGCACATGCACACATGCATAACACACACATATGCACAAAGATGTGAGTGCAAACGCATTCATGTGCACACAAGCACACACAGGCATAAGATCACACAAACATGCACAACTCACTCACCCACAAACACACACAAACGTACAAGCACACACATACACACACGCACGTATACATGCATGCACACACACACACATGCACGTGCACAAGCACACACAAACACAAATGTGCACATAGGCACACACACATGTGCATACAAAAATGTATGAACACACATGTACATACCTAAGCATGCACACACAAAGACATGGACACACACGAACCCATAAATACATATGCGTGCATGTCCACACACACATGCAAGTGCAGACACACACACACACACACACGTACACACCAACACAGACAAACACATGTGTGTGTATGTGCACACTCCATGCATGCACATACACATTCATGCACATACACGTTCATGCACACACGAACACATGCATATACACACACATAGACACTTATAGATAGGCCTCGTCCCCTCCCCAAACACATGCAAACTTGCATATGCACAAACACATGCACTCACTTGTACACACATACAAAAGCACACACAAACACACACATAGACATGCACATGCACACATACACACACGAGAAGAAACGCACGCGCACACACACATGCACACAGAGACATATGCATGCACACATAAGTAGACACACACACATACACACCCATATGCACATAGTGACACATACACACACACATCCATAAACACATGCAATAACATACTTGCACCCACAAACACTCACACGCACACACATGAACATGTCTGTAAAGGCATATGCACAAAACTCACACACAAGCACATATGCACATACACACAAAGTCAGATAATCATGCACACACACATACACATACAGACATGCATGCATGCACACATATGCACACACACGCACATGTGTACAAACTCAAGCACACACAATCACTCATAAACACACAAATACATAAAGATGCAAGCAAGCAAGCACACACACATATGGACACACACAAGAATGCTTACACACATACAAACACACACTCACATAGAGATAAGTAAACACACACTCACATATACATGCACATGCATACACACAACATTCACATACACTTGTACACACACATAAATATGCATATTTATGTATGCACACATAGACACTCATATGTGAACACAAATGCACATGCATACGTACGCACACACCCACACCCATAAATAGACGCACCCTTGAATGTAGAGGCACACGTAGTCATGCACACATAGATATACAAACACAAACAAACATGCATAAACATACACAAGCACATAGGCACACAGTCTCAAACATGCATATATGTAGGAACACACACACACACACAAACACACATGGCCACACACACATTCGGATGCATAGACATGCACATGCACAAGCACATGTACATGCACACTCAGACACATGCACATATACAGATGCATAAATACACATCCACACACACACATATATACACACAAAGATACACATATTGCACATAGTCACACCCACACTCATGCTCACACGCATGCCAAAAGGTGCACACACAAACATGCACACACACACACACACATGTGCACAGATGCATGCTCCTATACACACACTCTCATGCACATGCCCATGTACAAATATATCTACACAAGCATGGACACAAACACATACACGCACATACAAAGTTTGACACACACAGACATGAACACACACATGCACGCACACACACATGTACACATGAACAATCATGCTCACACATAAATGTATACACACATGCACACACACATACAGGAACACACAACATTCACACACTTGTGCTCACACATACATGCTCACACATCTATGCACAAACTTGTATTCAAACACATGCACACACACACTCACACCTCTATACACACACTCCTCCCCCACACACATGCAGCAAACACAATCGTACACACACATGTGCACACACTCACACAACGACACACGATTACACACGCACAAATGCACAAATGCACACATGCACACATGCACACATGCACAAACATAAATGTACATATAAACACACACACACACATTAATACATGCATGTACACACACACCCACATACCTGCACATGGGCACAAACAGATGCACACACAAAAACACATTCGTGCACGCACAAATACACACACATGCCATACATGCACGTAAGCATACCTGCACACATGCACACACACACACACAAGCAAGTACACACATGCATGAGCACACACATACATGTACCTACAGACTTGCAAAAGCACACATACATACACATATGCTTACTCATATGCATGCAAACTCACACATGCACACACATAATTACACTTGCACATACACACTTGTACATGCACATAGATATACACATATAGGCACACATACAGACAAGCAAACAACACATGCACACACACATAAGCACACGTGTGTAGACAAAAGCATGAATATATAGATGAACATACCAATGAATACACATATGCATAATCACATACACACATGCACACACACACACACACATGACACAGATGTGTTCGTGTGCACACAAACATGCATGCACACACCCAAACATATATGTACACAATCGTATACACACCCATAGGCACATGAACACACACATAAGGACAATACACACACAAATATGTACGTACAAATACACACACATAGACCCAAGCACTATACGCAGATGTGCACATAAACACTTGCACTCACACTGACATACACGTGCACAAATAAATGCATATGTAGGCAGGCTTGCATACACACACACACTTACATGCACACGCACAAACATGCTCACACAGATACATACAAACACTCATGCAGCATGCATACACACAAGCATCTGCTTGCACACTCACACACACATACACCCACACAAACACGTACATGCACGCACACATGCACACACATATGCACACCCCTATAAACACTAACAACAAAGCAAACATACACCCACACACATGCATGCATGAACACATACAAACATAACCATGGACTTACAAATACACACACACACATGCACACATACACTCTTGCACAAGTACAAATACACACATGTACACGCACACTTTAGCATGCACACACATACACATATTGACATACATAAGAACATATGCACATGCATAGGTACATACAATCACACACACCCGCACACATACACATACACATGCACACACACAAACACAAGTACACACACACACACATACACACATGCACACTCAGACAAGCACAGACAAGCCTATACATGCACACACACAGACAAAAAATGACCATCCACATGCATGCACCCATAAATAAACATGCACACTTAGTCACACATGTATGTACTCACACACACGTACATAAGAACACATGCATTCACACTACCCACACACATAAGCATGAACACACTTGCACACACACATACACGTACACACATGCACACGTGTACCTGTCCATAATTGGAAACTCACTCACACATGCACACATCATGCATATGGATATGCATACATGATCACATACACACACTTAGATGCACTAACAAAGGTACACACAAATGAACACACAAAAGTATCTACACAGTTGCACACACACATTGATGCATCCATAAATACATACATACGCACTTACACAGGGACACACACATATGCACATATACACACTCATGCACACACACTTATGGACATAAATACACACACAAGCACGAAGACATAGACACAGACACCCACACGCACGAGTGAATAAGCACATACACACACAAATGAACCCACACATGTCTGTACATGCATGTACACATGCACAAACACACAACACACATGCACACACATGTATACACATATGCACACACATGTATACACATATACACACACAAGTGCATGCACACATACACATGCACAAATGCACCCACAAACACAAAGATGTATGCACACATGCATATACATATATGCATATACACACACATGTGCACACATATAAACATACTTAGACACACATGCACAAAAACAAACATGCACACACACATACACACATTCCATTACTCAAGCATGCATTCACATATGTACTCACACACATGTGTGCTCACACACATACATGTACAAACACATGTACACACACACACACAAGCAAGACACACAGACATGCACACACACACATGCACGTGGAAACACACGTGCATGTACATTTACACATACACATGCACACACACACATGCACGTGGAAACACACGTGCATGTACATTTACACATACACATGCACACGTAAATACAAACACCTTCACAGATGTGCACACAAGCACACACATGCAAACACATGCATACACACATGCATGCATATGCACGTACATACACAATCAAATACACTCACAGACAAACACACACACACATAAAAACAACCATATGCTCACACATGCATTCATGTCTACATACACACACACACACATGCACACATACACATGTAGTTATGAATACACACAAATTCATGCCCAACACATGTAAACACACATGCACCCTCCCACTCATAAACACACATGTGTGTGCATGCATAAGCACAAACAAGAACATACATACACTCATGTAGATATGCACACACAATTTCTTACATGCACACACACACAAACATGCATGTACAAGCATATACACACAAACTCACACACATGCACACATGTGCACACACATACACATGCACTTAGACATGCATATGCATGCAAGCACACACACTTGCATAAACACATGTACACATTCTTGCACAAAGCCACAAACACAGCCATATGCACAAGCACTAATAGACATGTCTACACATAGTACACACATGTGCATGAACACTCACACATAAGTATAAAAACTCACACAAACATATACACATTTTGTGTCCACACACACACACATGCACACATACACACATACCCAAACCCACATGCATGCACACACACCTATGCACAACAGACACGAACATGCAAAAGTACATATGGGCACATACACACTTATGCACACTCAGACACACACAAGCATACATGTACACATGCATTTGCACTCATGCTGATAGGGATACACACTAACAAACATGCTCACACACACACACACACACTCAAATACATACCCAAGCACACACACATGCTTGCACGATCCCACACACATGAACACACTCATACACACAGATAAGAACCCACATATACACATGCAAGGACATACAGACATGCATACATGAAAAGGTGCACACATGCACACACATGCACACACATGCATACAAGTGTGTATATAAAGACTCCCTCACATGCACACACACACACAAAAGTACACATATACACATGCACATGCACACCCATAGACACATACACTTCTAGATGCACAAACACACACACACACAACATGCACACACACACATTAACATACACAAGCAGGCACATACAAATGCACACATATGCATGCACGTGCACTCAAATATGTACACATGTGCACACACTCACTTGCATGCACACAGCTACACATACCCATGCACACACACACATGCATACATAATCACACAAGAACATGCACGCATATGCTTTGTCTCTCACACAATTATAAGCACACATACAAACACAC
The DNA here is from genome assembly GCA_023846275.1 of Vanilla planifolia. Taxonomy (NCBI): domain Eukaryota; kingdom Viridiplantae; phylum Streptophyta; class Magnoliopsida; order Asparagales; family Orchidaceae; genus Vanilla; species Vanilla planifolia. Next base: position 448,046 of record JAIUJO010000357.1, read on the forward strand.
AAAATCATACACATACTTGTAAGTGCACAAAAACATAGGCACATGAACTCACACACACACACACCCACATCTACACGCATGCACACTTATAAGTATAACACATGAATAGACGCACACAAAAACTCACATGCACACACACATAAACATACACACACCCATGCATACCCACACACACACACACAAGAAGACGTACATGAATGCACACACACAAGCACACCTTCCTGCACTCACACACACAAGCAAATACACACACATATGCATACACAAACATAAGAACATGCACATAAACTAACACACGCTTGCACACACACAAACATGCACACACATAAACTAGCACACACATGAAAACAAAAACATGCACATGAACACACAAGTGCATGCATGCACAAACACACACACGTTTGCGCATAAATATATACTCACGTGCCTGCTCATACAAAAAAACATGCATACGCACAAACACACATAAGTACACATACACACATATGATCATGAACACACACATATACATACACACATATACATGCACATACGCATACACTTTCACACACACATGCACACACACATTCATACGCACAAATACATGCACATAAACATACACTTTCACACACACACACACATATCAACCTGCACACACGTGGTCACACACTCATGCACATTCATGCATATACACATGCACACACATTCGCACAAATGCACAAGCACATCCACACACGTAGACACCTACACACACATGCACAATAACACATTAAGACACAAGTAGATACCCATGTAGAATCACACACACCCACAAACACACACACACACCTAGACATACACACACACATGCACATACACAAACACAAACACATGCATACACATGCTCATGCTCACACACATAAATGCAAAGCAAGCATTCACATTAATGCCCATATAAACTTGCACACAAGCATACACACAATCATACACAAATGTATACACATGTAAGTACATACAAACACATGCATGCATACAAACACATACACTCATACACATGCACACTCATAGGAACAAACATGCACACACACATAGATATGAGTACACTCACACACATGCATAACTACATGTACACACACGAACGATTGCACGTATGCACACACTAAAATGCATACACACACACTTACACATATGCACCAACACATGCACACACAAATATATACACACACATGCATATCCATGCACAAACACACAAACATATATGCATGCATGTACACATACATATGTACACTCACACATATCATCGAACATATATGCACAGACTCTCACACAAATTCTTGCAAACACTATTGAATGCACATACACACAGATATAAACATTCACACACACACACATATGCACGTGTCCATTTGCAAGCATAGATACACTTTCATGCATAGACATGCACATGTACATGCTCACACACCCCTCACCCCACACAATCAAACACATGCACACACACATCTACACAAGGACACACATACACTAATGCACATATGCAATCATACACACATATAAGTACACACACAAATATGTACACACACATACAATCACATGCACACATAAATAATGATGTGCAAATGCACACACATGTTGAAACACAAAATGCATATGCACCTGCATTGGTGTTTATTATTGGTTATGAAGGCATCTATTTTATGGGAATAAAATAATTGCATTTGTTTCCTTTTTGCAATTCTTGAGTGTCTTTCAAATCATTATCTTAAGATATTATAGCCTTAACTAATCATAGATTTTTAATATAATGTGTCACAGACAAATCCACAAGTAATGCAAAGCTCTGATCATGACCATGTGATAACTGTAGCTTAAATGGCTTATCAAAAAGATATTGATCATATTATTGGTAGAGTATCTGACCATTAAGAGTTCATCTCCAAAACATCTATTGGTTTTATTTTTTATCTTATCACGTGTTTGTATGTGTCATAATTAGGTAA
>JAIUJO010000358.1:7500-55000 GCA_023846275.1 Vanilla planifolia
GAAGAAGTAGAAGAAGAAGAAGAAGAAGAGGAAGAAGAAGAAGAAGTAGAAAAAGAAGAAGAGGAGGAGGAAGATTGGAAGAAAATGAAGAAGTAGAAATCGTGGAAGAAGAAGAAGAAGAAGACGAAGAGGAAGAAGATAAAGAAGAAGATGGTGAAGAAGAAGAGGAAGAAAAAGAAGAGAAATTAGAGATGGATTAGAATTAGTGATTACAGGTTAGGAATTAGGGACTAAGGAATAAAGGATTAATGATTAAGGAGAGAGCAATTAGGGTTAGGGATTAAGGATTTGGGAGTTAGCAATTAGGGATTTAGGTATAAGGATTAAGGATTAAGGGTTAAGGAGTACGGATTAAGGAATAAATAATAGGGATTAGGGGTTAGAGATTACGGATTAAGGATTAGGGATTAGGGATGATGGATTAATGATTAAGGACTAGTGATTAAGGATGAAGAATTAAGGGATTAATTATTAAGGATTATGGATTTTAGATTAGGGATAAAGAAATAGGGATTAGGGATTAGGTATTAGAGATTAGTGATTAGGAATGTTTAATTTAGGATTAGATTAAGGATTATAGAATAATGGATAAGCAATACCATTAGAGATTTAGGATAAGGGATTAAGGATTAGGTATTTATGATTAAGGATTAAAGATTGGAGATTAAGGTTTAAAGATTAGGGATTATGAATTATAGATTTGAGATTAAGGATTAAGTATTAGGGATTAGAGTTTAAGGATTAGAGATTAGGGATTAGAGGTTAAGGATTAAAGATTAAGGATTGGAGATTATGGATAGATTAGAGATTAGGGATTATGAATTAGGCATTAGGATTAATGGAAAGGGAGAAAGAAGAATGGAGAAAGAAGAAAAAAGAAGGAAAAATGAAGAAGAAGAAGAGAAGGAAAAAAAAGAGGAAGGAGAAGAGGAAGAAGAAGAGAGGAAGAAGAAGAAAGAGAAGAAGAGGAAGAATAAAGAATAAGGAACAAGGATGACGAAAGGAGGAAGGAGGAAGGAAGATGGAAGACGGAAGGAGAAAGGAAGAAGGAAGAAGGAAAAAAAGAAGAATATAGAAGAAAGGAGAAAGAAGAAAGAAGAAGTAAGGAAGAATAAAGAAGGAAGAAGAAGAAGAAGAAGAAGAAGAAGAAGAAGGAGAAAGAGAAGGAGAAGGAGGAGATGGAGAAGGAGGAGAAGGAGAAGGAGATGGAGAAGGACAAGGAGAAGGACAAGGAGGAGTAGGAGAAGGAGAATAAGAAGGAGAAAGACAAAGAGAAGGAGAACAAAAAGAAGAAGAAAAACCTAAAGAAGAAGAAGAAGAAGAAGAAGAAGAAGAAGAAGAAGAGGAAGAGGAATAAGAAGAACAAGAAAAGAAGGAGGAGAAGAAGAAGAAGAGGAAGAAGAAAAAAGGGAAGAAGAGGAAGAAGAAAAAGTGGAAGAAGAGGAAGAAGAAGATGATGAAGAAGAAGAGGTATGCAAAGAAGAAGAAGAAAAAGACAAAGAGGAAAAAGAAGTTGAACAAAAGAAGAAGAAGAAAAAGAAGAGGGGGAAGAAGAAGTAAAAGAAGTGAAAGATGAAGAAGAATAGGAAGAAGAGGAAGAAGAAGAAGGGGAATAAAAAGAAGATGAAGAAGAAGAGGAGGAAGAAGAGGAACAAGAAGAGGAAGAAAAAGAAGAAATGGAAGAAGAGATGGGTTAAGGATTTTGGGTTAGGGATTAGAGATTAAGGATTAAGGAGGAAGGGTTTAGGGATTACGTAATATAGATTAAGTATTAAGGATGGATGGATTGGGGATTAGAGATTAAGTATTAGAGATTAGTGGTTTGGGATTCAGCGGGAAGTGATTAAGTGTTGGGTAATAAGGATTAGAGATTATAAATTAGTAATTAGGGATTAGGGTTTAGAGATTAAGGATTATAGATTAAGGAGTAAGGATTAGAGAATAAGTAATAGGAATTAGGGATTACGTATTAAAGATTAGGGATGAAAAGATTAATGATTAAGGATTGCATGTTAGGGATTAATGCTTAAGGTATTAATTATTAAAGATTAAGGATTTAGGATTAGGGAATATAAATTAGGGAATAGGAATTAGGGATTAGAGATTACTTATTAGGGATTTAGAACCAAGTTTTAGATATTAATGATTAAGGATTAGAGATTTGAGATTATGAATTGGTGATTATGGATTAGGCATTAGAGATTAGAGATTAGGGATTATGGATTCTAGAACAGGGATTAGGGATTAAAGAGTATGAAGAATGAAGTGGAAGAAGATGAGGAGGAAACATAAGAAAAAGAAGAAGAAGAAGAAGAAGTAGAGGAAGAAGAAGAGGAAGAACAAAGAAGAAAGAAGAAATAAGGGAAAAGAAAGAAGAACAAAGAAGGAAGAAAGAATAAGAAAGACAAAAGAAGGAAGAACCAAGGAAGAAGGAAGACGATTGAAGGAAGAAGAAAGAAGAAAGAAGAAAGGAGAAAGAAGAATGAAGAAAGGGGAAAGAATATGAAGAAGACGAAATAGAAGAAGTACAAGAAGGATGTGGACAAGGAGAAGGAGGAGAAGGAGATGAAAAATGAGAAGGAGAAGAAAATGGAGAAAGAGAAGGTGAAGGAGAAGAAAAAGGACAAGAGGAAGTTGAAAGAGAGGGAGAAGTAGAAGAAGAAGGAGAAGAAGAAGAAGAAGAAGAAGAAATAGAAGAAGAAGAAGAAGAAGAAGAGAAGAAGAAAAAGAAGAAGTAGAAGAGGTATAAGAAGAGGAAGAAGAATTATAAGAAAAGAAGAAAATTGTGAAAAAGAAGAAGGGGAAGAAGAAGAAGAAGAGAAGGAAGAAGTGGTAAAAATAGAAGACAATGAAGAAGAAGAAGAGGAAGAAGAAGAAGTAGAGGAAGAAGAAGAAGAAAAGGAGGAGGAAGAAGAAGAAGAAGAAGATGAGGAAGAAGTGGTGAAAATAGAAGACAATGAAGAAGAAGAAGAAGAGGAAGAAGAAGAAGAAGAAGAAGAAGAGAAAGAAGAAGAAGAAGAAGTAGAAGAAGAAGAAGAAGAAGAGGAAGGAGAAGAAGAAGAAGAAGAGTAGTATGAGGTAGAAGAAAAAGAAGAAGATGAGGAAGAAGATGAAGAAGAAGAGGAAGAAAAAGAAGAAGAAGAAAAATAAGAAGAAGAAGAAGGGGAAGAAAAAGATGAAAAATAAAAGGAAGAAAAGATGGATCAAGGATTAAGGATTTTGGGTTAAGGATTAGGGATTAAGGTGGGAGGGATATGGGATTTAGATGTTAGGATTAAGGATTAGGGTTAATAGATTAGGGACTATCAATTAATTATTAGGATTTAAGGTTTAAGGATTAGGAATTAGGGAGTAAGGATTAAGGAATAAGTAATAGGGATTATGGATTAAAGATTATGGATAAGGGATTAAGGTTAAGGATTAAGGATGATGGGATTAATGGTTAGGGATTAAGAATTGGGCATTAAGGATTAAGGGATTAATTATTAAGGATTGGGGATAAGGGATTAGTGTTTTTTGTTTTAGGATTACGAATTGAGGAATAAAGATTAGGGATTAAGTATTAGAGATTAGTGATTAAGGATTCAAGATTAAGGATTATGTATTCAAGGTCAGGGATTAAAGATTAGAAATTAGGCGATTAGGAATTGGATTAGGATTTGGGGTTTCAGATAATGTTTTAGCGATTAAGGATTAAGGATTAAAGATTAAGGATTAAGGATTAAGGATTAAAGATTAAGGATTAAGGATTAGAGAGATAAGTGATTAGATATTAGGGATTAGGGATTATAGATAATAGATTAGGGATCAGGTATTAGGAATTAAGTTTTAGGAGGAGAAGAAGAAGAAGGAAAGAAGAAAAACAAATTGAGGAAGAAGAGATAGAAGAAGAAGAAGAACAAGAACATCAAGAACAAGAAGAAAAAGAAGAAGTACAAGAAGAGGAGGAAGAAGAAGAAGAAGATGAAGACATAGTAGAAGTAGAAGAACAAGAACAGGAAGATGAAGAAGGGGAGGAAGAAGAAGAAGAATTAAGACAAGAACAAAAGAAGAAGGAAAATTAGAAAAAGGAGGAGAAGACGAAGATGAGGAAGAAGAGGAAGAAGAAGAAGAAGATGAGAAGATGATGAAGAATAAGAGGAAGAAGAAGAAAAAATAAAGGAACAAGAAGTAGATAAAGAAGGAAAAGAAGAGATGGATTAAGGATTAGGATTCAAGGCCTAGGTATTTGGGATTAGCGATTAAGGAATGAAGGATTAAAGATTACGTATATAAGAATATGGATTGAAGATTTGGAAGGAAAGGATTAAGAATTAGGGATTAGGGATTTTTGAGTTAGCAAGGGATGAGTTATTAGTGATTGGGTGTTAAGGATTAATGTTTAGGTATTAGAGATTAAAGAATAGAGATTAAAAATTAAAGATAAAGGATTATGGATTAGGGATGGATATGTGATTAAGGATTAAGGTTATGGATTAAGGAGGAGGAAGGAAGATGGAAAAAAGAAGAAAGAAGAAAAAAAAGGAACAATGAAGAAGAAGAAGAGGAGGAAGAAGTAGAGGAAAAAGCATAAGAAGAAAAAGAAGAAGAAGAGGAAGAATAAAAGGAAAAATAAAGAAGAAGGAAGAAAGAAGAAGGAAGAAGGAAGAAGAAAGAAGCAAGTAGAAAGAAGAAAGAAAAAAAAGAAAGAAGTAAGAAGAAGAAGAAGAAAAACAAGAAGAAGAAAAAGAAGGAGGCAGAGAAGGAGAAGTAAGATGAGGAGAAGGAGGAGGACAAAGAGAAGGAGAAGGAGAAGGCGAAGGAGAAGGAGAAGGAGATGGAGAAGGAGAAGGAGAAGGAGTAGGAGAAGGAGAAAGACAAAGGGAAGGAGAAGGAGAAGGAGAAGAAGAAGAAGAAGAAGGAGAAGAATACGAATAGAAGAACAAGAAGAAGAGCGAATGCAAGCGGAATAAGAAGAATAAGAATGGAAAGAGAAGATGAAGTAGAAGAGAAAGAAGAAGATGAGGAAGAAGAAGAAGAAGAAGAAGAAGAGGAAGCTGACGAAGAAGAAGAATAAGATGAAGAAGATGATGAAGAAGAAAAGGAAGAAGAAGAAGAAGAAGAAGAAGAAGAAGAGGATGTAGATGAAGGAGAAGAAGAAGAAGAAGAAGAAGAAGAAAAGGAAGATGTTGAAGGAAGGTAAAAGAAGAAGAAGAAAATGAGAAAGAAGAAGAAGAAGAGGAAGAAGATGAAGAAGAGGGAGAAGAAGATGAAGAAAAGGAAGAAGAAGAAGAAGAAAAGGAAGAAGAAGAGGGATTAGAGATTAAGGAATGAAGGATTAGAAATAAGGGATAAGGGAATAGAGATTTGGGATTAAAGGTTAGGGATTAGTGATTAAGAATATAGAAGTTAAAGTTAGATATTAGACATTAGGGATTAGAGATTAATAGTTTTGGATTCCAATTTGAGATTAAGTATTAGGGATTCGTGATTACGGATTAGAGATTATAGATGAGGGATCATGAATCATAGATTAGGATTAAGGATTAGGGATTAAGGAAGTAGGAAGGAAGAAGAAAGATGAAAGAAAGAAAGAGTAAGGAAGAAGGAAGAAGGAAGAAGGAAAAAGAAAGAAGAAAGAACAAAGAAGAATGAAGGAAGAAGAAGAATAAGAAGAGGTTAAGAATTAAAGATTAAGGAATAAAGATTCGGGATTGATCAATGATTAGGGATTAAGGATTAGGGATTGAGGAGAAGGTGGAAGGAAGAAAGATTAATGAAGAAAGAAGAAAAGAAGAGAAGGAAGAAGAAGAGGAAATAGAAGAAGAAAAAAGAAGAAGATGAACAAGAATAAGAAAATAAAGAAGAAAGAAGAGGGAAGAAGGAAGAAGGAAGAAGGAAGGAGGATGGAAGAAGGATGAAGTAAGAAGGAAGAAAAAAGAAGAAAGAGAAAAGAAAAAGAAGAAAAAAGGAAGAAGAAGAACAATAAAAAGAAGAAGAATGAGAAGGAGAAGGAGAACGAGGATGAGGAGGAGGAGGAGGAGAAGGAGAAGGTCAAGGAGAAAAAGAAGGAGAAGTAGATGGAGTCGGAGAAAGAGAATGAGGAGTAGGGGTAGGGCAAGGAGAAGGAGAAGGAGAAAGAGAAAGACAAAGAGAAGGAGAAGGAGACGAGGAAGCGGAAGGAGAGGATCATGATGAAGAAGAAGTAGTAGTAGAAGACAAAATAAAGAAGAAGAAGAAGAAGAAGAAGAAAAAGAAGAGAAATAAGATGAATAAGAAAAGAAAGAATGAGAAGAAGAAGAATAAGAAGAGGAAGAAAAAGATGAGGAAGAATAAGAAGAAGATGAAGAACAATAAAAGAAGAGGAAGATGAAGAACTAGAAGAAGAAGAAGAAGAAGGAAAACTAAAAGAGGAAGAAGAAGAAGAAGAAAAAAAAGATGAAGAAAAAGAAGTACAAGAAGAAGAGGAAGATGTGGAAGAAGAGCTAAAAGAAGAAGAAAATGACGAAGAATAAGAAGATGAAGAAGAAGAAAATAAGGAGGAAGAAGAAGAAAGAAGAAAATCAAGAAGAAGAGATGGATTAGGAATTATAGGTTAGGGGTTAAGGATTCAAGATTAGGGATTAGAGATTAAGTAATGAAGGATTAGAGACTTAGGATTAGGGATTAGGGATAAGCAAATAGGGATTTATGATTACAGATTAGTGATTAAGGATGCAGGTTTTTGGATTAGATATTAGAGATTAATCGATTGGGATTACTATGAGATTAAGGATTATGGATTAAGGATTATGGCTTAAGGATTAAGGATTACGGATTTGTGATTAATGATTAGGGATTAGGGATTAGGTATTATAGAAAAGAGATTAGGATTAAGGATTATAGATTAGGGATAAGGGATTAAGGATTAGATATTAGGATTAGAGTTTAGGGATTAGAGGTTAGGGAATAGAGTTAGGGATTAAAGAATAAAGATTGGAGATTAGGGATGGAAGGGATGGATTAGCAATTAAGGATTAAGAACTAGGGATTAGGGATTAATGGGAAGGAAGAAGGTAGAAGAAAGATGGAGGAAAGAAGAAAGAAGAAAGAAGAAGAAAGAAAGAAGAAGAAGAGGAGGAAAATGAAGAGGAGAAGAAGAAGAAGAAGAGGAGGAATAAAGTAGAAGGAAGAAGGAAGAAGGAAGAAAGGAGGAAAGAAGAAGGAAGACAAAAGAAGGAAAGAGGAAGGGAAGAAGGAAGAAGGAAGAAGTAAAAAAGAAGAAAGAAGAAAGAAGGAAGAAGTCAAAGAAGAAGATGAACAAGGTGAAAGAGAAATAGAAGGAGGATGAGAAGGAGGAGAAGGAAGAGGAGAATGACTGGGAGAAGGAAATTTTGAAGGAGAAGGAGGAGGAGTAGTAGAAGGAGATGGAGAAGGTGAAGGAAAAGGAGAAAGACAAAGAGGAGGAGAAGAAGAAGAAAAAGGAAAAGCTGAAGAAGAAGAAGAAGAAGAAGAAGAAGAAATACAAGAAGAAGAAGAAGAAGAAGTAGAAGAAGAAGAAGAGGAAGATGAAGAGGAATAAGAAAAATAAGAAAAGAAGAAGAAGGAGAAGAAGAAGAAGAGTAAGAGGAGGAAGAAGAGGAAGAAAAAGAAGAAGAAGAAGAGTAAGATGAAGAGGACGAAGAAGAAGAAGAACAAAAAAAGAAGTTGAAAAAGAAGAAGAAAAAGGAGAAGAAGAAAAAGAAGAAGAAGAGAAAGAAGAAAAAGAAGAGGATGAGACAGATATGGAAGAAGAAGAAGAAAATGAGTAGGAAGAAGGAGAAGAAGAAGAAGAAGAAGAGGAGGAAGCAGAAGAGGAAGAAAAAGGAGGAAAAGGATGAAGAGATGGATGAGGCATTAGGGATTAGGGTTAGGTGTTATGGATTAGTGATTAAGGAGGGAAGGATTAAAGGATTAGAGAATAGGTATTTGGGATTAGGGAATTGGATTAAGGAGGGAGTGATTAGGTAATAGGAAATAGGGATTAGGATTAAGGATTTTTGGATTAGCAATTAAGGATTAGGGATAAGGGATTAAGGGTTATGGATTAGGGAGTAGGGATTAGGAAATAAGTAATAAGAATTAGAGAATAAGGATTAAGAATTATGAATTATGATGAAGGATTAATGATTAAGGATTATAGATTTGGGATTAAGGATTAAGGGATTAATGTTTAAAGATTAAGTATTTAGGATTGTGGATTACGAATTAGAGAATAGGTGTTTGGGATTAGAGATTACTGATTAGGGATTAAAAATGAGGTATTAGAGATTAGAGATTAGAGATTTGAGATTATTGATTAGTGATTAAAGATTGAGGATTAAGGATTAGGGATTATAGATTATGGATTAGTGATTGAAAAGCACAAAAAAGAAGAAGAGGCGGAAGAAGAAGAAGAAGAAGAAGAAGAATAAGAGGAAGAAAAAAAGAATGAAGAAAGAAGAAGGAGGAAAAAAATAAGAAAGAAGGAAGAAGGAAGAAGGAAGAAGGAAGGAGGAAGGAAGAAGGAAGAACGGAAGAAGAAAAAAGAAAACAAGAAAGAACAAAGAAGAAAGAAGAAGAAAGTAGTAGAAGAAGAAGAAGAAAAAGAAGAGAAGTGGAAGGATGAGGACAAAGAGAAGGAGGAGGTGAAGGAGAAGGAGATGATGAGCAAGAAGGAGAAGGAGAAGGAGTAGGAGAAGGAGAAGGAGAAGAAGAAGGAGAATGTGAAAGATAAAGAGAAGGAGAAGGAGAAGAAGAAGGAGAAAGAGAAGAAGAAGAGAAGAAGAAGAAGAAGAAGAAGAAAGAAGAAGAAGAAGAAGAAGAAATCGAAGATGAAGAAGAAGAAGAATAAAAAAAAGAGAGAAGAAGAGGAGGAGAAGAAGAAGAGAAAGAAAAAGAACAAGAAAAGAAGAAAATAGAGAAAAAGAAGAAGGGAAAGAAGAAGAGCGGGAAGAAGAAAAAATAGAAGAAAATGAAGAAGAAGAAGAACATGAAGGAAGAAGAGAAAGATGAAGAAGAAAATGAAGAAGAAGAAGAAACAGATTAGAAGGAAGAAGAGGAAGACAAACAAGAAGAAGAAGAAGAAGAAGAAGGAAAAGAAGAAGAAGAGGAATATGAGGAAAATGAGGAGGAAGAAGAAGAGGAATATGAGGTAGATGAAGAAGTGGAAGAAGAAGAAGAAGAAAAGGATTAGAGATTACAGATAAGGTGTTAAGGATTAGGGTTTAGAGATTATGGTTGGAGGGATATGGGATTAGTTTTTAAGGATTAAGGGTTAGGGATTAGAGATTAGGGATTAAGGATATCAATTAGGAATAAGGGTTTAGGGATTAAGGTCTTAGAATTAGGGAGCAAGAATTTAAAAATTAATGATTAATACTGAAGGGGTTAATGATTAGGGATTATTGATTGAGGAATAAGGATTAAGGGATCAATTTCTAAGGATAAAGCATTTGATATTTAGGATTGGGGATTACGAATTAAAGAATAGAGATTAAAGATTAAGCATTAAAGATCAGTGATTAGGGATTTGAGATTTAAGATTATTTATTAGGGATTAAGGATTATAGGTTAAGCAATTAGGATTATAATTAGGGATCATAGATTAGGGATTAGGAGCTAAGGATTAATGATTAGAGATTAAGGATTATGGATTATCGATTATAGATTAAGAATTAGAGATTGGGGATCAGGTATTAGAGATAATGGTTTAGGGATCAGAGGTTAGGGATTAAGTATTAAGGATTAGGGATTAGGAATTAAAGATTGGAGATTAGGAAAGGATGGACCAAAGATTATACATTAAAGATTAGTGATTAGAGATTAGGTGTGGAGGGATTAAGGAAAAAAGAATAAGTATTGCAAAGTAGAACAAGGAGGAGAAGAAGAAGAAGAGGAAGAAGAAGAAAAAGAATAAGTTAGAAGATGAACAAGAAGAAGATGATGAAGAAGTTGAATAAGAAGAAAAAGAAGAAGAAGAAGAACAAGGAGAGGAGGAGAAAAAGAAGGAGAAGGATATGGAGGAGAAGAAGAAGAAGAAGAAGAAGAAGAAGAAGAAGAAGGAGAAGAAGAAGAAGGAGAAATAGTAGAAGAAGTGAAAGAAGAAGAGGAAGAAGTAGAAGAAGATAAAGAAGAAGAAAAAAAAAGAAGAGGAAGAAATGAAGAAGTAGAAGAATAAGAGACTAAGAGGAAGAAGACGAAGAAGAAGAAGAAGAAGAAAGAAAAGAAAAAAGTAGTACAACAAGAAGAAAACGAAGAAGTAAAAGAAGAAGAAGAAGAAGAAGAAGAAGAAAAAGAAGGAGGAGAAGAAGAAGGTGAAGAAGAAGTAGATGACAAAAAAGAACCTGAAGAAGAGGAAGAAAAAAAACAAGAATATTAGGGCTTAGGGATCTAAAATTAAGGAAGGAGGGATTAGGGATTATAGATAAGAAATCAGGGATTAGTGATGTGGAGGATCAGTGATTAAGGATTAAGTAAAAGGAGGAGGAGGAGGAGAAGAAGAAGAAGAAGGAAGAAGAAAGAAGAAGAAGAAGAAGAACAAAGAAAGTAGAAGAAAAAAAGAAGAACAAAGAAGAAGAAACAAGATGAAAGGCGAAAGGGGAAAGAAGAAAGAAGAAATTGGAAAAAAGAAAGAAGGAAGAAGGAGAAAGGAAGAAGGAAAAAAAAGAAGGAAGAAGGTAGAAGGAATAAAGAATAAGAAAGAAGAAAGAAGGAATGAGAATAGAAGATTGAAGAAGGAAGATGAAATAAGAAAGAAGAAAGTAGAAATAAGAAGGAAGAAGAAGCAAGATGAGGAAGTCGAAGGGGAAGAAGAAGAAGAAGAAGAAGAAGAAGAAGAAGAATAAGGAGAGGAAGAAGAAGAAGAAGAAGAAGATGATGATGATGATGATGATGAAGGAGAAGAAGAAGAAGAAGAAGAAGAAGAAGAAGAAGAAGAAGAAGAGGAAGAAGAAGAGGGAAAAGAGGAAGAAGAAGAGGAAGAAGGGGAAGAAGAAGAAGAAGAAGAAGAAGAAAAAGATGAAGAAGAAGAAGAGAAAGAAGAAGTAAAAGAAGAGGAAGAAGAGCCAGAAGAGTAAGAGGAAGAAGTGGTAAAAAAGTAGGAAGAAGGCGAAGAAGGAGAAGAACAAGAGAAAGAAGAAGAAAAGGAAGAAGTGAGAAAAAGAGGAAGAAGTAGAAGAAGAAGATGATGATGATGATGATGAAGAAGAAGAAGAGGATGATGAAGAAGAAGAAGAAGAAGTAGGGGAAGAAAGGATGAAGATGAGGAAAAAGAAAAAGAAGAAGAAGAAGAATAAGAGAAGAAGAAGAAGAAGAAGTAAAAGAAGAAAAGAGGAAGAAGAAGAACAAGAAGATGAAGAAGAAGAGGTGGATGAAGAAGAAAAGGAGGAGGAGGAGGTGGAAGAAGAAGAGGAATTAAAGAGAAGAAAAAGAAGGAGAAGAGGAAGAAGTAGAAGAAGAAGAGGAAGAAGAAATAGTAGAAGAAGAAGCTAAAGGAGAAGAAGTAGATGATGAAGAAGAGGAAGAAAAGGAGGAAAAAGAAGAAGAAGAAGGAGAATAAGAAGATGAAATAGATGAAGAGAATAAGAAGAAGAAGAAGTAGAAGAAGAAGATGATGATGAGGAAGAAGAAGAAGATGATGATGAGGAAGAAGAAGAAGAAGAAGAGAAGAGGGAGTGGAGAAAAATAAGAAGAAGAAGGATGAGGAAAAGGTGAAGAAGTAGGAAAAGAAGAAGAAGAAGATGAAGGAGAAGTAGAAGAAGTGGAAGAAGAAGATGAGAAAGAGGAAAAAGAAGAAGAAGAAGAAGAAGAATAAGAGAAGAAGAAGAAAAGAAGAAGATGATGATGATGATGAAGAAGAAGAGGAAGAAGAAGAAGAAAAAGAAGAAGTAGAAGATGAAGAGGAGGAAGAAGAAGAAGAATAATAAGAGAAGAAGAAGATGATGAAGAAGAAGAAGAAGAAGATGAAGAAGAGGAAAAAGAAGAAGAAATGGAATTAGAAGAAGAAGAAGAATGAATGAAATGAAGAAAAAGTAGTAGTAGAAGAAGAAGAAAAAAAAAGATGTACAAGGAGAAGAAGGAGAGGCAAAGAATAGGTATTATGCATTTATGATTAAGGATTATGGAGAGAATAGGGATTTGGAATTTAGGATTAGAGATTCGTGATTATGATTTAGGGGTTAAAAATTTGCGATTTGGGAATAGTGATTAGAGTTAGGGTTTATGAAATCGGGACAAAAGATTATGGATTAGGGCTTAGGGAATAGGGGTTTAGGCATTAAAAATTAAGGATTAAGAGTTAGGGATTAGAAATGAAGGGATTACGTAATATGGATTATGGATTAGTGATTAAGGGACAAGTATTATGGATTAGCGATTAAACAATAGGGATTAAAGATAAAGGATTTAGGATTAAAGATTAGAGATTAGGAATTAGGGATGATGATGATGATGATGATCAACAAGAAGAAGAAGAAGAAAAAAGAAGAAGAAGAGCAAAAAGAAGCAGTAGACGAAGAAGAAGAAGAAGAGGAAGAGGAGGAGGAAAAAGAAGTAGAAGAGGAAGAAGAAGGAGAAAAGCAAGAGAAGTAGGAAGAAGAAGAAGACGACACGATGGCGTAGAAGAAGAAGAAGAAGAAGAAGAGGAAAAAAAAGCAAAAGAAGAGGAAGGAGAAGAAGAGGAAGAAGTGGAAAAAGAGGAGGAGGAGGAGAAAGAAGAAGAAGAAGAAGAGGGAGAAAGAAGCGGAAGAAGAAGAAGAAGAGGAAGAAGAAGAAAAGGAAGAAGAGGAAGAAGAAGTGGAAGAAGTAAAAGACAAAGAAGAAGTAGAAGAAGAAGAAGAAGAAGAAGATGATGATGATGAAGAAGTGGAAAAACAACAACAACAAGAAGAGAAAGTAAGAGAAGAAAAAGATGAAGTTGAAAAATAAAAAGAAGAAGAAGAAGAAGAAGAAGAATAAAAAGAGAAGAAGAAGAAGTGATGATGTAGAACAAGAGGTAGAAGAAGAAGAAGAAGAGGAAGAGGAAGAAAAAGAAGAAGAAGAAGAGGAGGAATTAAGGAGAAGAAGAAGAAGGATAAGTGGAAGAGAAAGAAAAAGTAGAAGAAGAAGCTAAAGGAGATAAAGAAGAAGAAGAAGAAGAAGTGGAAAAAGAAGAAGAAATGGTAGTAGTAGTAGTAGTACAAGTAGAAGAAGAAGAACAAGAATTAGAAGATGATGTAGAAGAAGACAAAGAAAAATTAGAAAAAGAAGAAGAGAAAAAGAAGAACAAGAAGAAGAAGAAGAAAGGAAGAAGAAGAAGGAGAGGAAGAAGATAAAGAAGAAGAGCAAGAAGAAGAAGTGGTAGAAGAAGAAGAAATGTTAGAAGAAGAAGAAAAAGAGGATGAAAAAGAGGAAGTAGAAGAAGAAGCAGAAAAGAAAGAAGAAAAAGAAGAAGGGGAAGAAGTAGAAGTAGTAGAAGAAGAGGGAGAAAACGAAGAGTTAGAAGAAGTAGGAGAAGAGAAAGAAGAAGAAGAAGAAGAAGAAGAATGAGAAGAGGAAGAAGAAGAAGAAAACGAAGATGACAAAGAAGGAGAAGAAGAAGAAGGAGAAGAAGAAGAAGGAGAAGAAGAAGAAGAAGAAGAAAAAAAAGAAGAAGAGGAAGACGAGGATGAAGCAGACAAAGAAATAGAAGAAGAAGAAGAAGAAGAAGAGTAAGAAATAATAGCAAAAGAAGAGGATGAAAAGGAAGAGGAAGAAGAAAAAAAACCAGAATATGAAGAGAAGAAGAAGAAGAAGAAGAAGAAGATGATGATGAAGAAAAGTAGAAAGTAAAAGAAGAAGAAAAAGAAGAATAGGAAGAGGAAGTGTTAGAAGAGGAAGAAGAAGAAGAGTAGGAGCAAGAAGAAGAAGAGCCAAAAGAAGAAGTGGAAGAGGTCAAAAAGATGAAAAGGACGAAGAAGAAGAAGAAGAAGAAGAGAAAGAAAGAAGAGGAAGAAGAAGAAGAAGAAGAGGAAGAAGAAGAAAAAGAAGAAGAAGAAGAAGACGAAGAAGCAGAAGACAGAGAAGAAGAAGAAGAAGAAAAAGAAGAAGTGGATGATGAAGAAGAAGAAGAAGAAGTAGGAGAAGTAGGAGAAGAAAAAGATGAAAAAGAAGAAGAAGAAGAAGAAGCAGAGAACAGGAAGAAGAACAAGAAGAACAAGAAGAAAATGAAGAAGAAGAAGATGATGAAGAAAAGAAAGAAAAAGAAGAGGAGTAAGAAAATGAAGAGGATGATGAAGAAGAAGAAGAAAAAGATGAAGAGGAAGAAGCAAAAGAAGAGGAAGAAGAAGAAGAAGAATGAAGAAGAAGAGGAAGAAGATGAGGAAGTATACCTAGAAGAAGAAGAATAAGAGGTGGAAAATGTGGATGATGAAGAAGAAGAAGTACAAGAAGAGGTAAAAAGAAGAGGAAGAAGAAGAAGAAGAGGAAGAAGAAGCAAAGAAAAAGGAGGAAGAAGAAGAGGAAGAAGAAGGAAAGGAAGAGGAGGAAGAAGAAGAGGAAGAAATAGAAGATTAAAATAAACAAGAAGAAGAAGAAGATGATGATGATGATGATAATGAAGAAGATGAAGAAGAATAAGAAGATGAAGAAGAGGAAAAAGAAAAGAAGAAGAAGAAGAAGAGAAGAAGAAGAAGAAGAAGAAGAAGAGGAGGAGGAGGAGTAAGAGGGAGAAGTGGAACAAGAAGAAGAAGAGGAATTAAGGAGAAAAAGAAGAAGAAACAAGAATAAGAAGAAGAAGAAGTAGAAAAAGAAGAGGAAAAGGTAGTAGTAGTAGTAGTGGAAGAAGAAGAAGAAGAAGAAGAAGAATTAGTAGAAGAAGTTGAAGAAGAGCAAGAATAAGAAGAAAAAGAAGAAGAGAAGAAGAAGAAGAAGAAGAAGAAGAATTTAAAGAAAAGGAAGAAGAAGTGGAAGAAGAGGAAGAAGAAGAGCGAAAAGAAGAAGTGGTAGAAGAAGAAGAAGAAGAGCATGAAGAAGAGGAAGCACAAGAAGAAAAATGAAAAGAAGAAGATGAAGAAGAGGAAGAAGAAGAACAACATGGAGAAGATGAAAAGGAAGAAGAAGAAGATGAGGAAGAAGTAGAAGAAAAAGAAGAAGAAGAGGAAGAAGAGATAGAAGAAGACGTGAGAGGAGGAAGAAGAAGAAGAAGTAGAAGAAGAAGAAGATTAAGAAGAAGAATAAGAAGAAGCAGAAGAAGATGATGATGACAAAGAAGAAGAAAAAGAAGAAATAGACAAAGAAGAAGAGGAACAAAAAGAAGAAGAGAGAGAAGAACTAAAAGATGAGGAAGAAGAAGAAGAAGAAGAAGAAGAAGACAAAGAAATAGAAGAGGAAGAAGAAGAAGTAGAAGAGGTAAAAGAAGCAATAGAAGAGGATGAAGAAGAAGAAGAAGAAAAAGAAAACAAGAATAAGAATAGGAAGAAGAAGAAGAAGAAGAAGATGATGATGATGAAGATGAAGAAGTAGAGGAAAAAGATGAATAGGAAGAAGAAGAAGAAGAAGAAGAAGAGTGAGAAGAGGAAGAAAAGAAAGAAGAAGAGGAAAGATAGAAAGAAGAAGAAGACGAAGAAGATGAAGAAGTTGATGGAGAAGAAGAAGATGAAGAATCAAATGAAGAGGAAAAAGAAGAAGCAGTGGAGGAAGAAGAAGAGCTAGAAGAAGAAGAGGAAGAAGTGGAAAAAGAGGCAAAATATGTAGAAGACAAAGAAGAAGAAGAAGAAGAAGAAAAATAAGAGAAGAAAGAGATGAAAGAGAGGAAAAAGAAAAAGAAGAAGAAGAAGAATGAGAGAAGAAGTAGAACAAGAAGAAGAAAACGAAGAAGGAGAAGATGATGAAGAAGAGGAAGAAAAAAAAGAGTAAGAAGAAGAAGTTGACAAAGAAGATGAAGAAGAAGTTGACAAAGAAGAAGAAGAAGAAGAAGCAAAAGAGGAGGAAGAAAAAGAAGAGGAAGAAGAAGAAGTAAAGCCAGAAGAAGAAGAGGAAGATGTAGAAAGAGGATGAAGAAGAAGAAGAGGTAGAAAGAAGATGAAGAATAAGAAGAAGCAGAAGAAGAAGAAAAGGAAGAAGAGGAAGAAGAAGAGGAAGAAGCAGAAGAAAATCTAAAGAAGAAGAAGAAGAAGAAGAAGAAGAAGATAATGAGGAAGAAGAAGAAGAAGGGGAAGAAAATGATGTAGAAGAGGAAAAAGAAGAAGAAGAAGAAGAAGAAGAGAAGAAGAAGAGGAGGAGGAAAAAGGAGAAGAGGAACAAGAAGAAAAAGAGGAATAAAGGAGAAAAAGAAGAAGAAAAATAAGAATAAGAAAAAGAAGTAGAAAAAGAAGAGGAAAAGATAGTAGTAGTAGTAGTAGTGGAAGAAGAAGAAGAACAAGAAGCAGAATTAGAAGAAGAAGTTGAAGAAGAGCAAGAATAAGAAGATAAAGAAGAAGAGAAGAAGAAGAAGAAGAAGAAGAAGAAGAAGATGAAGAAAAGGAAGAAGAAGAAGAGGAAGAAGAGGAAGAAGAAGAGCAAAAAGAAGAAGTGGTAGAAGAAGAAGAAGAAGAGCATGAAAAAGTGGAAGCATAAGAAGAAAAATAAAAAGAAGAAGACGAAGAAGAAGAGGAAGAACAAGAACAACAAGAAGAAGATGAAAAGGAAGAAGAAGAAGTAGAAGATGAGGAAGAAGTAGAAGAAGAAAAAGAAGAAGAAGAAGAAGAAGAAGAAGAGATAGAAGAAGTGGGAGAAGAGGAAGAAGAAGAAGAAGAAGAAAAGAAGAAGATTAAGAAGAAGAAGAAGAAGAAGAAGACATAGACGAAGAAGAAGAGGAAAAAGAAGAAGAAGAGAGAGAAGAAGTAGAAGATGAGGAAGAAGAAGAAGAAGAAGAAGAAGCAGACCTAGAAATAGAAGTGGAAAAAGAAGAAGAGGTAAAAGAAGCAATAGAAGCGGATGAAGAAGAAGAAAACAAGAATAAGAATAGGAAGAAGAAGAAGAAGGTGATGATGATGAATAAGAAGTAGAAGAAAAAGATGAACAAGAAAAATAAAAGAAGAATGTGATGAAGAATTAGAAAAAGAAGAAGAAGAAGAAGAATAAGAAGAAGTACAGAAGAAGAAGAAGAAGAAGAAAACAAAGAAGAAGAAGATGATGAAAAAGAGGAAGAAAAATAAGACTTAAAAGAAGAAGTTGACAAAGAAGAAGAAGAAGAAAAATAAGAAGAGGAAGAAGCAAAAGAAGAGGAAGAAAAAGGAGAGGAAGAAGAAGAAGAAATGCTAAAAGAAGAAGAGGAAAAGGTATAAAAAGAGGAGCAGGAGGAAGAAAAAGAAGAAGAAGAAAAGGTAAAAAGAAGATGAAGAACAAGAAGAAGATGAGGAAGAAGAAGAAAGGGAAGAAGATGAAGAAGAAGTGGAAGAAGTAGAAGAAGTTAAAGAAGAAGAAGAAGAAGAAGGAGAAGAAAATGATGAAGAAGAGGAAAAGAAAAAGAAGAAGAAGAAGAAGAAGAGAAGAGGAAGAAGAAGAAGAGAAGAAGAAGAAGAAGAAGAAGAAGAAAAAGAAGAGGTAGAGAGAGAAGAAGAAGATGATGAAGAGCAATTAAGGAGAAGAACAAGAACAAGAAGGAATGATAAGAGAAGAGGAAATGTTGTAGTTGTAGTAGTAGTAGTAGTAGTATAAGAAGAAGAAGAAGAATTAGAATTAGAAGAAGAGGAAGAAGAAGAAGAAGAAGAAGAAGAAGAAGAAAAAGATGAGAAGAAGAAGAAGAAGATGAAGAAGAAAAGGAAGAAGAAGAAGATGAAGTAGAAGAAGAAGAAGAGGAAGAAGAAGAAGAAGAAGAAGAAGAAGATGATGATGAAGAAAAGGAAGAAGTAGAAGAGGAAGAGGAAGACGAAGATGAAGAAGAAGAAGAAGAGATAGAAGAAGAAGAGATTGAAAAAGAAGTGGGAGAAGGGAAAGAAGAAGAAGATGAAGAAGAATAATAACAATAATAATAATAAGATTAAGAAGAAGAAGAAGAAGAAGATGACAAAGAAGAAGAGAAGAAGAAGAATTAGAAGAAGACGAAGTTGAAGAAGAGCAAGAATAAGAAGAAAAAGAAGAAGAGAAGAAGAAGAAGTAGAAGAAGTTGAAGAAAAGGAAAAAGAAGTAGAGAAAGAAGAGGAAGAAGAAAAGCAAAAAGAAATGGTAGAAGAAGAAGAAGAAGAGCATGAAGAAGAGGAAGCACAAGAAGAAAAAAGAAGAAGAGAAAGAAGAAGAACAACAAGAAGAAGATGAAAAGGAAGAACAAGAAGAAGGAGAAGAAGAAGAAGAAGAAGAAGAGGAAGAAGTAGAAGAAGAAGAAGAAGAAGAGATAGAAGAAGAAGTGGGAGAAGAGGAAGAAGAAGAAGAAGAAGAAGAAGATTAAGAAGAAGAAGAAGAAGAAGATGATGAGAGAGAAGAAGAAGAAGAAGAAATAGATAAAGAAGAAGAGGGAAAAGAAGAAGAAGAGAGAGAAGAAGAAGAAGATAAGGAAGAAGAAGAAGAAGAAGAAGAAGAAGCTGACAAAGAAATAGAAGAGGAAGAAGAAGAAGAAGAGGAGGAAGAAGAAGAAGAGGTAGAAGAAGCAATAGAAGAGGATGAAGAAGAAGAAAACAAGAATAAGAACAGGAAGAAGAAGAAGAACAAGAACAAGATGATGATGAAGAAGAAGAAGTAGAAGAAAAAGATGAACAAAAAGAAGAAGAAGAAGAAGAAGAAGAAGAGTAAGAAGAGGAAGAAAAGGAAGAAGAAGAGGAAAGAGTGAAAGAAGAAGAAGAGGAAGAAGATGAAGAAGTTGATGGAGAAGAAGAAGAGCAAGACGAAGAAGAAGATGAAGAAGAAGCAAACGAAGAAGAACATGAAGAAGTAGTGGAGGAGAAGAAGAGCTGGAATAAGAAGAGGAAGAAGTTGCAAAAGAGGCAGAACAAGTAGAACACAAAGAAGAAGAAGAAGAAGAAAAATAGGAGAAGAAAGAGATGAAGAAGAGGAAAAAGAAGAAGTAGTAGAAGAAGAAGAAGAGAAGAAGAAGAAGAAGAAGAAGAAAATGAAGAAGAAGATGATGATGAAGAAGAGGAAGAAAAAGAGGAGTAAGAAGAAGAAGAAGAAGAACAAGAAGAAGAGGAAGAAGAAGAAAAAGAAGAGGAAGAAAAAGAAGAAGAAGAAGAAGAAGAAGAAGAAATGCTAGAAGAAGAAGAGGGAAAGGTATAAAAAGAGGAGGAGGAAGAAGAAGAAGAAGAAGAAGAAGAAGAGGTAAAAAGAAAATGATGAATGAGAAGAAGAAGAGGAAGAAGAAGAAAAGGAAGAAGAGGAGGAAGAAGAGGAAGAAGTTGAAGACAATGATAAAGAAGAAGAAGAAGAAGAAGAAGAAGAAGAAGATAATGAGGAAGAAGAAGAAGAAGGAGAAGAAAATGATGAAGAAGAGGAAAAAGAAAGAAGAAGAAGAAAAGAAGAAGAAGAAGAAAAGAAGAAGAAGAAGAACAACAAGAGGAGGAGGAGGAAGTGAGAGAAGATGAACAAGAGGAAGAAGAGGAATTAAGGAGTAAAAGAAGAAGAAAAACAACAATATGAAGAAGAAGAAGTAGAAAAAGAAGAGGAAAAGGTAGTAGTAGTAGTGCAAGAAGAAGAAGAAGAAGAAGAAGAAGAAGAAGAAGAAGAATTAGAAGAAGAAGTTGAAGAAGAGCAAGAAAAAAAAGTGGTAGAAGAAGAAGAAGAAGTGCATGAAGAAGAGGAAGCACATGAAAAAAAATAAAAAAAGAAGAGGAAGAAGAAGAACAAGAAGAAGAAGATGAAAAGGTAGAAGGAGAAGAAGGAGAAGAAGAAGAAGAAGTAGAAGAAGAAGAAGAAGAAAACGAAGAAGAAGAGATAGAAGAAGAAGTGGGAGAAGAGGAAGAAGAAGAAGAAGAAAAAGAAGAAGAAGAAGATTAAGAAGAAGAAGAAGATGATGATGATGATGATGACAGAGAAGAAGAAGAAAAAGAAATAGACAAAGAAGAAGAGGAAAAAGAAGAAGAGAGAGAAGAAGTAGAAGATGAGGAAGAAGAAGAAGAAGAAGAAGAAGAGGAAGAAGACAATGAAATGGAAGAGGAAGAAGAAGAAGAAGTAGAAGAAGAGGTTGAATAAGCAATAGAAGAGGATGAAGAAAAAGACGAAGAAGAAGAAAACAAGAATTAGAACAGGAAGAAGAAGAAGAAGAAGATGATGATGATAAAGAAGAACAAGTAGAAGAGAAAGAAGAAGAAGAAGAAGAAGAATAAGAAGAGGAAGAAATGGAAGAAGAAGAGGAAAGAGTGAAAGAAGAAGAAGAGGAAGAAGTTGAAGAAGTTGATGGAGAAGGAGAAGAGGAAGACGAAGAAGAAGAAGATGAAGAAGAAGCAAATGAAGAGGAAAAAGAAGCAGTGAAGGAAGAAGAGGAAAAGCCAGAAGAAGAAGAGGAAGAAGTGGAAAAAGATGTAGAATAAGTAGAGGGCAAAGAAGAAGAGGAAGAAGAAGAAAAATAGGAGAAGAAAGAGATGAAGAAGAGGAAAAAGACAAAGAAGAAGAACAAGAAGAAGAGAAGATGATGAAGAAGAGGAAGAAAAAGAAGAGTAAGAAGAAGAAGAAGTTGACAAAGAAGAAGAAGAAGAAGAACAAGAAGAAGAGGAAGATGAAGCGAAAGAAGAGGAAGAAAAAGAAGGGGAAGAAGAAATGCCAGAATAAGAAGAGGAAAAGGCAAAAAAAGAGGAGGAGGAGGAGGAGAAGGAAGAAGAAGAAGAAGAAGAAGAAGAGGTAGAAAGAAGATGAAGAACAAGAAGAAGACGAGGAAGAAGAAAAGGAAGAAGAGGAAGAAGAAGAGGAAGAAGTAGAAGACAAAGTTAAAGAAGAAGAAGAAGAAGATAATGAGGAAGAAGAAGAAGAAGGAGAAGAAAATGATGAAGAAGAGGAAAAAGAAGAAGAAGAAGAAGAAGAAGAAGAAGAAGAAGAGAATGAAGAGGAAGAGAGAGAAGAAGAAGATGATGAAAAGGAATTAAAGAGAAGAAGCAGAACAAGAACAATAAGAAGAAGAAATGGTAAACGAAGAGGAAAAGGTAGTAGTAATGGTAGTAGTAGTAGTACAAGAAGAAGAAGAATTAGAAGAAGAAGTGGAAGAAAAAGAAGAAGAAGAAGAAGAAGGAGAAGAAGAAGAAAAAGATGAGAAGAAGAAGAAGAAGAAGCAGAAAAGGAAGAAGAACAAGAGGAAGAAGAGAAAGAAGAAGAGCAAAAAGGAGTGACAGAAGAAGTGGAAGAAAAAGAAGAAGAGCATGAGGAGAAGGAGACAGAAGAAGAAAATGAAAAAGAAGAAGATGAAGAAGAAGAAGAAGAAGAAGAGGAAGAAGAAGAAGAAGAAGAAGAAGAAGAAGAACAGGAAGAAGTAGAAGACGAAGAGGAAGACAAAGATGATGAAGAAGAAGAAGAGGAAGAAGAAGAAGAAGAGGAAAAAGTTGAAGAAGATGATGAAGAAGAAGGAGAAGAAGAAGAAGACGAAGAAGAAGAAGAGGAAGAAGAAGTAAAAGATGAGGAAAAAGAAGAAGAGGAGGAATAAAAAGAAGAAGAGCTAGAAGAAGAAAAGGAATAAGTGGAAAAACAGGAAAAAGAAACAGAAGCATAAGAAACAAGAAGTGGTAGAAAGAAGAGGAAGAAGAAGAGAAAGAAGAAGAGGAAGAAAAAGAAGAAGAAGAAGAAAAAGAAGATGTTGAAGAAGATGATGAAAAAGAAGAAGGATAAGAATAATAATAATAAGCAGAAGAAGAAGAAGAAGAAGAAGAAAAAAGATTAAGAAAAAGAACAAGAAGAAGAAGATCAGCAAGAAGAAGGAGAAGAGATAAGGAGGAGAAAAAGAAGGAGAAGAGGAAGAAGAAGAAGAAGAAGAAAATGTAGATGAAAAAGTTGAAGGAGGAAAGGAAAAGTGGAAGAAGAACAGGAAGGAGCAAAAGAGGAAGAAAAAGAAGAAGAAGAAGAAGAAAAAGAATAAGTGAAAAAAGTGGAAGAAGGAGAGCAAGAAGAATAAGTGCTAAAAGAATAAGAAGAAGAGGTTGAAGAAGAAGATGCAGAAGAAGAAGAAGAAGAAGGAGAAGAAGAAGAAAAAGAACAAGAGGAAGAAAAAGAACAAGTGGAAGAAGATGATGAAGAAGAAGAAGAAAAAGAAGAGGAACAAGAAGAAGAGGAAGAGGAAGAAGCAGAAGTAGAAGAAGAAGAACAGATAGAAAAAGAAGAAAAAGAAGAGGAAGAGGAGGAAGAAGAAGAAGAAGAAGAATAAGAAGAACAAGAAGTAGAAGAAGAAAAAGATGAGGAAAAAGAAGAAGAAGAACAATAGGAAGAAGAAGAGGAAGAAGAAGAGGAGGAAGAAGAAGAAGAAGAAGAAGAAGAGGAAGAGGAGGAAGAAGGAGAGGAAATAGAGGAAGATGAAGAAGAGGAGGAAGAAGAAGAAGAAGACAATGAAATAGAAGAAGAAGAAGACAATGAAATAAAAGAAGAAGAAGAGGAAGAGGATGACGATGCAAATGAAGAGGTAGAAGAAGAAGATGAGGAGGAAGAAAAAGTAAAAGAAAGATAAGAAAAAGAAGAAGAAGAAGATGAAAAATATGAAAGAGAAGACGTAGAAGAAGATAAAGAAGAAGGAGAAGTAAAAATCGAAGAATAAGAAGTGCAAGAAGAGTAAGAAGAGGAAGAGGAAGAGTAGGAAGATAAGAAGAAGATGAGGGAGAAGAAGAAGAAGATTAAGAAGAATAAGAAGAAAAGAAGAAGAAGAAAAAGAGGAAATAGAATCAAAAGAAGATGAAGAAGAGCCAAAAAAAGAAGAGGAAGTAGTAGAAAAAAAGTAAAAATTGGAAGAAGAAGAGGTAGAAAGAAGGGGAAGAAGACAAAGAAGAGGAAGAGGAAGAAGAAGAGGAATTAGAAGAAGAGGAAGAAGACGAAGAAGTAGAAGAAAAAGAAGAAAAGATGATGAAGAAGAAGAAGAAAAAGAGAAGAAGAAGAAGAAGAGGAAGAAGAAGAAGAAGAAGAGGAGGAGGAGGAAGACAGAGAAGAGGAAGTAGTAGTAGTAGTAGTAGTAGAAGAAGAAGAAGAAGAAGAAGAGGAATTAAGGAGAAGAGAAAGAAGGAGAAAAAGAAGAAGAAGAGGAAGAAGAAGACGAAGAAGTGGAAGAAGAAGAAGAAGAAGAAGAAGAAGAACTTGAAAAAGAAGTAGGAGAAAAAAAAGTTGAAGAAGAATAAAAAGAAAAAGAAAAAGAAAAAGGAGAAGAAGAGGAGTAAGAAGTAGAAGAAGATGACGAAGAAGAAGAAGTAGAAGATCAAGAGGAAATGCAAGAAGAAGCAAGAGGAGGAAGATGAAGAAGAGGAAGAAGATGAAGAAGAGGAAGAAGATGAAGAAGAAGTGCTGGAAGAAGGAGAGGAAGAGGTGGAAAAAGTGGAGGAGGAAGAAGAAGAAGAAGAAGAAGAAGAAGAGGTAGAAAGAAGAGGAAGAAGAAGAAGTAGAAGAGGAAGAAGAAGAAAAGGAAGATGAGGAAGAAGAAGAGGAAGAATTAGAAGACAAAGATAAAGAAGAAGAAGAAGAAGAAGATGAAGAAGTAGTAATATGAGAAGAAAATGATGAAGAAGAGGAAGAAGAAGAAGAAGAACAAAAGGAAGAGGGAGAAGAAGAAGAAAAAGAAAGAGAATTAAGGAGAAGAAAAGAAGGAGAAGAGGAAGAGGTAGAAGAAGAAGTAGGAATAGTAGGAGAAGAAGAACAAGAATAAGAACAAGAAAAAGAAGAAGTGAAAAAAGAAGAGGAAAAGGTAGTAGTAGTAATAAAAGAAAAAGAAGAAGAAGAAGAATTACAAGAAGAAGAAGAAGAAGAAACAGAAGAAGAGAAGAAGAAGACGAAGTAGAAAAGGAAGAAGAAGAAGAGGAAGAGGGGGAAGTCGAAGAGCAAAAAGAAGAAAAGGTAGAAGAAGTGGTAGAAGAAGAAGAAGAGGAGCATGAAGAAGAGGGAGTAGAAGAAGAAAAGGAAAGAGAAGAAGAAGAAGTAGAGCAGGAAGAAGTAGAAGAACTAGAAGCTGATGAAGAAAAGAAAGAAGAAGAAAAAGATTCTTCTTCTACTTGTTCTCCTCCTGCTTCTCCTTCTCTCTCTGTCTCTCTCCTTTTACTTATACTTCTCCTTCCCCATCTCATTCTTCTCCTCCTTTCCTTCTCCACCTTCTCCATGTCCTCCATCTCCTTCTCCTACTTGTATTTCCTTTCCTCCTTCTACTTCTTCGTCTTCTTCTCCATCTTCTTCCTCTTCTTCTTCTTCTTCTTCTTATTCTTCCTTTTGTTCTGCTTCTTCTTCTTCTACTTTTTCCTCTTCTTTTTCCTCTTCTTCTTCTTCTTCGTTTTCTTCTCGTTCTTCTCATTCATCTTTTCTTTTTATTCTTCTTCATCTTCTTCCACATCTTATTCTTCTTGTTCTTTTTCTTCTTCTTCTTCTACTTCTTCTTATTCCTTATTCCCTAATCCATGATCTATAATGCCTTATTAGTCTGACCCTAATCCCTAATCAATAATCCTCAAACTTTAATCCCTAATCCATCCTTTATCCATAGTTTCTAATCATTGATCTCTAATCCCAAAACTCTTATCCCTAGTACTTAATCTCTAATCCTTAATCTATAATCCAATCCCTAACCCTTAATCCCTAATCCCTAATCTCTAATCCTAATTCCTTAATCTTTAATATGTAATCTCTAATCTTTAATCCTAATTATAATCACTTAATCACTTCTCCTTAATCCTTATCTCAAATTCTTAATCTTGAATCCAAAATCCTCAATCACTAATCTCTAATCTTTAATTCCTAATCTCAATTTGCATAATTTGTAATCCCCAATTCTTAATACCTAACCTACAATCCTTAATAACTAATCCCTTAATCCATAATCCCTAACCCATAATCATTAATCCCTTAATTCCTATTCCCCAATCTTTAATCCCTAATCTCTATTACTTATTCCTTAATGTCTGCTCTTTAATCCCTTATCCTAAACCTCTAAACCTTAATCCTTAATTGCTAATCCATAATCTCTAATACCTAATCCTTAATCATTAATCTATAACCCCTAATCTCTAACACCTAATCCTTAATCCTTAACCCCTAATCCTTAATTACTAATCCATATTTTCTTCCCCTTCCTCTTCTTCTTCTCTTATTCTTTCTCTTTTTTTTCCTCTTTCTCACCTTCTTCTTCTTTTTCTTCTTTCTCTTTCTCTTTTTCCTCTACTTCTTCTTGTTCATCTTCTTCTTCTTCCTCTTCTTCTTCTTCCGCCTGCTCCTCTTCCTCTTATTCTCCTTCTTCCTCTTCTTCTTCTTCCTCTTATTCTTCTTCTTATTCTTCCTTGTCGTCTTCTTCTTCTTCTTCTACTGCTTCTTCTTCTCCCTCTTTTTCTACTTTTTCTTCTTCTAGTTTCTCTTCTTCTTTTATTTCTTCTTCTTCTTTAACTTCTCCTTCTTCTTCTTCTTATTCTTCTTCTTGTTCTTCTTCTCCCTAATCCATAACCCCTAATTGCAAATCCTTAATCCATCTCTTCTTCCTCTTTATCTTCTTCTTCTTCTTCCTCTTATTCTTCTTCTTCTTCTTCCTCACCTTCTACTTCTTCTTCTTCCTCATCTTCTACATCTTCCTCTTATCCTTTTTGTTCTTCTTCTTCTTCCTCTTCTTGTTCATCTTCTTCTTCTTCCTCACCTTCTTCTACTTCTTCTTCTTCTTCATCTTCTTCTTCTTCTTCTTCTTCTCCTTCTTCTTCTTCATCTTCTTTTTCTTCTTCTTCTCCATTTTCCTCTTCTTCTTCTTCTTCTTTGCCTTCCCCTTGTTCTTCATCCCTTTCGTCTACTTCTTTTTCTCCTTCTTTTTTTTTATTCATTTTGTTCCTCTTCATCTTGTTCTACTACTACTTCAACTTCAGCTTCTTTTTGTTCTTCTTTTCCTTGTTCTTCTTCTTTTTCTTGTTCTTCTTCTTTTTCTTCTTCTTATTTTATTGCTTCTTCTTCTTCTTTTCCTTCTCCTCCTCCTCCTCGTCCTCGTCCTCCTTCTTCTTCTACTTCTTCTTCATCTTCTCTTTGTCCTTCTCCTTCTCCTTCTCTTTCTACTTCTCTGTCCGCTTCTCCTTATCCTTCTCCTCCTCCATCTCTTTCTCGTTCTCCATTTCTTTTTCCATCTTTTCTAGGTCCTCCTTCTCCTTCTCCTTCTTCTTCTTCCTTTTCTTTTCTTCTTCTCCATCTTCTTCTCCTTCTTCCTCCTCTTCTTCCTCTACTTCTTGTCTTCTTCTTTTTTATCTTCTTCTTCATCTTCTTCTTCCTTTACTTCTTTTGACTCTACTTTTTCCTCTTCTTTTTCATCATCTTCTTCTTCTTCTTCTCCTCTATCTTCTTCTATTACTACTTCTACTTATCCTTCATACTTTTGTCTTTTTTCTTCTTCTTCTTCTTCTTTGTCATTTTCTTCTTCTTATTCTTATTCTTCTTATTTCTCTTCTTCTTCTTCTTCTTCTTATTCTTCGTCCTCTTCTGTTTCTTGTTCTTCTACTTCTTCTTCTTGTTCTTCTTCTTTTTCTTCTTCATCTTCTCGTTCTTCCCCTTCCTCTTCTTCTACTACTTCTCCTTCTCCTTCTTCTTCGTCTTCTTCTTTGCCTTCTTCTTCTTCTTCTTCTTCTTCTTTGTCTTCTTCTTCTCGTTCTTCTTAAAAATCCTTAATCCTTATCCCTTAATCCCTAATCAATAATGCCTAATCCATCTCTCCTAAATCCCTAATCTCTAATCCACAAACCTTAGTCACTAATCCATCCTTAATCCATAATTTCTAATCCTTAATCCCTAATCTCTAATCCTTAAACCCTAATCCTTAATACTTAATACCACATCCTTAATCCATAATTTGTAATCAATAATCCCTAATCCTTGATCCTAATCCCTAATCTTTATATCTTAATCCTTAATCCTTAATCATAATTATAATCACTTAATCTCTTATCCATAATCCTTAATCTCTAATTCGTAATCATTAACCCTAAATCCTTAATCACTAATCTCTTATCCTTAGTCCCTAATCTTAATTACCTAATTTGAAATCCCTAATCCTTAATACCTCACCAATAATCCTTAGTAATTAATCCCAAATCGCTAATCCTTAATCCATAATCCCTATAACTTATTCCATAATTTCTAAACCTTAATCCTTAATTACTAATCTATAATCTCCAATCACTAGTCCTTAATCCTTAATACCTAATCCTTAATCCCTAAAACCTAATACTTAACCACTAATCCCTTATACATCTTTTCTTCCCCTTCTTCATCTTTTTCTCTTCTTATTCCTCTTCTTCATCTTCTTATTTCTCATCTTCTTTCTCTCGTCTTCTTCTTTTTCTTCTTCTTCTTCCTCATCTTTCACTTCTTCTTATTATTCTTCTTCTTCTTCCTCTTTTGCTTCTTCTTCTTCATCATATTCCTCTTCTTCTTCTTCCTTTTCTCTTCTACTTTTCCCTCTTGTTATTCCTCTTCATCATCTTCTTCTTCTTCTTCTTCTCTTCTTCTTCGACTACTTCTTCTTCCTCTCCTCCTTCTTCTTTATCTTTTCTTCTTCTTCTTTTTATTCTTTCTCAATTTCCACTTCTACTTCTTTCTATTCTTCTACTTCTTCTTCTTCTACTTCTTCCTCTTCTTCTTCTTCTTCTCCTTATTCTCCTCCTTCTTCTTCTTCTTCTTCTACCTCTTCTTCTTCATCCTCTTCTTCTTCCAGTTCTTTTTCTTCTTAAACTTCTTCTTCTACTTCTTGTTCTTCTACTTCTTCTTCCTCTTCTTATTCTTCGTCTCTTTAATCCGTAACACAGAATACCTAATCCCTAATCCCTAATCCATCTCTTCTTCCTCTTCCTTTTCTTCTTCTTCCTTTGCTTCTTCTTCTTCCTCTCCTTCTTCTTCTTCCTCATCTTCTTCTTCTTCTTGTTCCACTTCTTCGTCATCTTCCTCTTCTTCCTTCTCTTCTTCATCTTCTTCCTCTTCGCCTTCGTCTTCTTCATCATTTTCTTCTTCCTCTTCTTCTTCCTGTTCTTTTTCTTCTTCATCTTCGTCTTCTTCTTTTCTTCTTCTTCTTCTTTTCTTTTCTTCTTCTTCTTCTATTTCCTCTTCTTCTTCGTCACTTTCTTCTTCTTCCTTGTCTCATTCTTTGTTTCTTGTTATTCATCTTCTTCCCCTTCTTCTTCTTATTTTTCTTCTTGTTCTTCTTGTTTTTGTTATTCTTCTTCTTCTTCTTCTATTTCTTCTTCTTGTTCTTCTTCTTCCTCTTCTTCTTCTTCTTTTTCTTCTTCTTCTTCTTCTTTTACTTCTTCTTATTCTTCTTCTTCTTCTTGTCATCCTCCTTCTTCTTCCTCTTCTCCTTCTCCTTTTCCTTATCTTTCTCCTTCTCCTTCTGCTTCTACTTCTTCTTCTCCTTCTACATCTCCATCTTCTCATTTTCCTTCTCCATCTCCTTCTCGTTCTCCTTCCTTTCCTCCTCCTTCTACTGCTTCTGTTACTTCGTCTCCTTGTTGTTCTTCTTCTTGTTATAAGCTTTCTTCTTCTTCTTTTTATTCTTCGTAATCCTTAATCCTTATTCCCTATTCTCTACTCCTTAATTCGCCCCTCCCTAATCTCTAATCCCTAATCCTTAATCTTTAGTTCTTAATCCATCCCTCCATAATCCATAACCAACCCTTACTCAATAATTCCTAGTCCTTAATCCCTGGTCTCTAATCCCTAAACTCTAATCTCAAATACATAATCCCTAATCCCTAATCCATAATCTTTAATCTATAATCCATATTCTCTAATCCCTAATATTTAATCACTAATCATTATTCCCTAATCTATAATCAGTAATCCTAATTATAATCGGTAATCCTCAGTAATAAATCCCATATTCCTTAATCTTTAGTACCTAATCCTTAATCATTAATGCATTAATCTTTAATCCTTTATCTCTAAACTTTAATTACTCATCTCTACTTTTTTTTCAATAATACCTACTCCTTAATCCTTTATCCATAATCCTTAAACCCTAATCCTTAATCCCTAATCCTTAATGGCTAATCCATAATCCCTAATACTTAATCCCTAACATCTTATCTCTAATCCATAACGGCAAATCCCTAATCCCCAATCCAACTCTTCTTCCCCTTCTTGGGCTTCCAGTTCATTTTCCTCCTCATCTTCTTCTTATTTCTCTTCCTCTTCTTCTTCTTCCTCATTTTCTTCTTCTTCCTCCTCTTCTTCCCAATCTTCTTCTTGTTCTTCTTCTTCTTCTTCATCTTTCTCTTCTTCTTCTTGTTTTCTTCTACTTCTTCTTCTTTATCTTCTTGTTCTTCCCCTTCTTGTTCTTCTTCTATTTCTCCTTCTTCTTTTGTTGTTCTTCTTCTTCCACTTCTTATTTTCTTCTCCTTCTTCTCCTTCTTCTTCTTCTTTTATTTCTTCTTCTTCTCCTTCATCCTCTCTTCTTCTTCTTCTTCTCCTTCTCCATCTTCTCCTTCTCTTTCTTCTTTGCTTCTCCTTCTCCTTGTCTTTCTCCTTCTCTTTTCCCTTCTTCTATTGCTTCTTCTACTTCTCCATAATCCTTAATCCTAAATCCCAATCATAATCCCTTATACTCGAATCACTAATCTGTAATACCTAATCCGACTATTGAGATCCTTAATCTCTAATCCTTAATCCCTAAACCTTAATTCCTAATTCCTTTTCCTAATCCAAAATCCCTAATCCTAAATCCTTCATCTTTAACTATTAATCCCTTAATCCTTAATCCATAATCCATAATCCCTAATCATTAATCTCTTCATCTCTAATACTTAACCCTTAGTCCCTAATCCATAATCCTTAATCCCTCATCATTATCAGTTATTCTCTAATCCCTATTGATACTTTGTAATCCTTAATCCCTAAACCCTAATCTCTAATTACTAATCCATAATCTTGACTCCCAAATCCCTAATTCCTAATGCCTAATATCAAATGCCTCCCTCCCTAATCTTTAATCCCTATGTCCAATGTCCAATCCTGCCCTCCCTAATCCATAATATGTATTCCCAAATTTCTAATCCCTCCCTTTTTAGTCCCTAATCCCATGTCCATAATGCTAACTATAATTGCTTAATCTATGACTTTAATCCATAATCCCTAATCTCTATTCTGTAATCCTAAATCTTGAATCCTTAATCACTAATCTCAAATCCTTAATCCTAAATTTGTCTATTCGTTCTCTCCTTCTTCTTCTTCTCCTCTTCTTTATTTTTATTCTTCCTCTTCTTCCTCTTCTTCTTCTTCCTTTTCTTTTTCTTCTACTTCTTCCCCTTCTTCTTCTTCTTTCCCTTCTTCTTTTTCTCCTTCTTCATCTTTTCTTGTTCTTTTTCTTACCCTTCTTCCAGTTCTTCTTCTTATTCCTGATTTTCTTCTTGTTTTTCTACCATTTCTTCTTCTTCTTCCTCCTTTTCTTCTGCTTTTTCCTCTTCTTCCTCTTCTTCATCCACTTCTTCTCCTTCTCTCTCATCTTCTTCATCTTCTTCATCATCTTCTTCCTCATCTTCCTTTTGTTCTTCTACTTCTCTTTCCTATTCTTTAACTTCATCTTCTTCCTCTTCTTCATCTTCTTCCTCTACTTCATCAACTTCTTGTTGTTCTTCTTCTTCTTCTTCTTCTTCTTCTTCCTCATCTTCTTCATCTTCTTCTTCTTTCTCTTCATTTTACTCTTTTCTTCTATTTCTTTTTCTCCCACTTCTTCTTCTTTCTCTTCTATTTCTACTACTATTTTTTCTTTTTCCTCTTTTCCTTCATCCTCTTCTTCTTCTTCTTCTTCTTCTACTACTTCCTCTTCTTCGACTTCCTCTTCTTCTTTCTCTTCTTCTTCTTCTTCATCTTCTCCTCTTCTTCTTCATCTTCTTCTTCTTCCTATTCTTCTTCTTCTTGTTCTTGTCCTTGTTCTTCTTCTACCTCTTCTTCTTCTTCTTCTTCTACATCTTCCTTCTTTTCTTCTACTTCTTCTTCTTGTTCGTCTTCCTCATCTTCTTCTTCTTCTCCTTCTTCCTCGTCTTCTTCTTCTTCTTCCATAACTTCTTCCTCTTTTACTTCTCCTAATTCTTCTTCTGCCTCTTCTTCTTCTTCTACTACTATTACTAATATTACTTCTTTCTTCTCATGTTCTCCTCCCTCTTCTTCTTCTTCTCCTTCCACTTCTTTTTCTTCAACTTCTTATTCTTGTTACCCCTCTCCTTCTTCTACTTCTTCTCCTTCTCTTCTTCTTCTACTTCTTCTTATTCTTCTTCTTCTTCTTCTTCTTCATCTTTTGCTAATTGTTCCTTACCTTCTTCTTCTTCTCGTTCTTCTTCTTCTTCTTCTTCTTTTTCTTCTTATTCTTATTCTTATTCTTCATTTTCTTTTTCTTCTTCCTCCTCTTCTTCTCCTTCTTGCTTTAATTCTTCTTCTTCTTCTTCTTCTTCTTCTTCCTCTTGTTCTCCTTTTCCTTCTTCGTCCTCTTTTCTTCTTCTTATTGTTGTTGTTCTTCTTCTACTTCTTCTTCTTCTTCTTCTTCTCAATCTTCTGCTTCTTCTTCTTCTTCTCCTCCTTTTTTTTGTTCTTCTTGTTCTTCTTTTTTTCCTCTTCTTCTTATTCCTTTTCTTCTTCTTTTTACTCTTCTCCTTCTTCCTCTTCTTCCATTTCTTTTTCTTCTACTTCTTCTTCTTCTTCAACATCATCGACTTGTTCTTCTTCTTCCTCTTCCTCTTCTTGTTCTTCTTCTTCTTCTTTTATTTCTTCTTCTTCTTCTCTTCCTTCTTCTTCTCCCTTTTCTTCACCTTCTTCTTCTTCTTCTTCTTCTTCTTCCTCTTCTTCTTTTACTTCTTCTTCTCCTTCTTCTTCTTCTTCTTCTTCTTTTTGTTCTTAAACTTCTTCTTCATATTGTTATTATTCTTCTTCATCCTCTCACTAATCTCCTGCCTCTAATCGCTAATACTTAATCCATCTCCACTTGCTCTTCGTGTTTTTCTTCTTCTTCCACTTGTTCTTCTTGTTCTTCCACTTCTTCTTCTTCCTCTTCTTCCTCATCTTCCTTTTCCTCTTTTTCTTCTTCTTTTTCTTCCTCTTCTTTTGCTTCTTCTCCTTCACAAAAATCTTCTTCTTCTTCTTCTTTATCTTCTTCTTCTTCTTCATTTCTTCTTCTTCCTTTTCTTTTTCTCATATTTCTTCATTTTCTTCATCATCTTCTTCTTCCTCTTCTTTTCTTCCTCTTCTTCTTCTTCCTCTTCTTCTTCATCCTTTTCTTCTACTTCATTTTCTCCTTCTTCTTCTTCCTCTCCTTCTTTTTCTTCTTCTTATTCTTCTTCTTATTCTTCTTCTTTTTCTTCTTCTTTTTCTTCTTCTTCTTCTTCTTCTTCTTCTTCTATTTCTTCTTCCTCTTATTCTTCTTCTTCTTCTTGTTGTTCTATATCTTCTTCTACTCCTTCTCCTTCTCCCCCTACATCTCGTTCTGGTTCTCTGTCTCCTTCTCCTTCCCTTTCTAGTTCTCGCTCTACTTCTCCTTATCCTTTTCCTTCTCCTTCTTTTTCTTATTCACCTTCTCCTTCTCCACCTTCTCCACGGCCTCCTTCGCATCTCCTTCCTCTACTTCGATTTCTTCTTTTACTTCTTTGTCTTCTTCTCCTCCTTTTTCATCTTCCTCTTCTTCTTCTTCTCTTCTTCTTTTTGTCTCTTCTACTTATTCATCCTCTTCTTTTGCTTCTTCTTCTACTTTTTTCTCTTCTTTTACCTCTTCTTGTTCTTATTTTTCTTCTTGTTCTTCTCATTCATCTTTTCTTCTACTTCTTCTTCTTCTTCTTATTTTTAGACTTAGTCTTCTTGTTCCTCTTATTCTTCTTCTTCCTCCTCCTCTCCTTCTTAGTCTTCTTGTTCATATTCCTATTCTTTTTCTTATTTTGCTCTTCTTCTTCTCCTTCTTCTTCTTCTTCTTTCTCATCTACTTCTTCTCCTTCTTCTTCTTCTTCTTCTCCTTCTTCTTCTTCTTCTTCTTCTTCTTTGCCTTCTTCTTCTTCTTCTTCTACTTCATATTCTTGTTCTTCCTATTCTTCTTCATAATCCTTAATCCTCATTCTGTAATCACAGATCTATAATGCCTAATCGATCCCTTTCTAATCCCTAATCTCTAGTCCTCAAACTCTAATCATTAATCCATCCTTAATCTATAATTCCTATTTGTTAATCTCTAATGTCAAATCCATAATCTCAAATCTCTAAATGCTAATCCGTAATACTTAATCTCTAATCCTTAATCCTTAATCTATAATCTAATCTATAATCTAATCTATAATCCTTAATCCATAGTCCCTAATCTGTAATATGAAATCCTTAATCCTTAATCTGTAATCTCTAATCTTTAATCCTAATTATAGTCACTTGATCTCTTGTCCCTAATCCTTATCTCTAATTCCTAATCCTAAATCAAAAATCCCTAATAACTAATCTCTAATTCTTAATCCCTAACCTCAATTACCGAATTTGTAATTCTTAATCCTTAACGCCTAACCAACAATCCTTAGTAACTAATCCTTTAGTCCTTAATCTCTAATTCATAATCCCTAATCATTAATCACTTAATCCATATTCTCTAATCTTTAGTCCCTAATCCTTATTAATAATTCCTTAATCTTCACTCTTTAATCCCTTATCCTCAATCTCCAAACCTTAACCCTTAATTACTAATCCATAATCACTAATCCCTAATCTATAATCCTTAATCTCTAAAACCTAATCCCTAATCCATAACCCCTAATCCCTAATCGCTAATCCATCTCTCATCCCCTTATTCTTCTTCATCCTCCTCTTCTTCTTCCTCACCTTCTTCTTCTTCTTTCTCATCATCTTCTTCTTTTTCTTTTTCCTCTTCCTCTTCTTCCACTTCTTCTTGTTCTTCTTCTTCTTCCTCCTCTTCTTCTTCTTTTTCTTCTTCTTCCTCTTGTTCTCATTCTTCTTCTTCCTCTTCTTCTTCTTCTTCTTCTTATTCCTCTTCTTATTCTTCTTCATCTTCTTTTTCTTCTTCTACTGCTTCTTTTTCTCCCTCTTTTTTTTCTTCTTCTTCTTCCTCTTCTTCTACTTCTTCTTCCTCTTCTTCAACTTCTTCTTCTTCATCTTCTTATTCTCCTACTTGTTCTTCTTCTCCCTAACAATTAACCCCTAATTGTTAATCCCTAATCCATCTCTTTTTCCTCTTTATCTTCATCTTCTTCTTCTTCTTCTTCTTCTTCTTCTTCTTCCTCATCTTATAATTCTTCTTGTTCCTCTTCTTCCACATCTTCCTCTTATCCTTTTTGTTCTTCTTCTTCTTCTTCGTGTTCCTCATCATCATCTTCTTCTTCTTCTTCTTCTTCTTCTTCTTTTCTTCGCCTTCCTCTTCTTCTTCATCCCTTTCTTCTACTTCTTTTTCTCCTTCTTCTTTTATTATTCTTTTTCTTCCTTTTCTTCTATTACTTCTTCTTCTACTTTTTCTTCTTCTTTTTCTTCTTCTTCTTCTTCTTTTCCTCTTCTTCTATTTCTTATTCTTCTTCTATTTCTTCTTCTATTTCTTCTTCTTCTTCTTCTTCTTCTTCTCCTTCTTCTTTTCCTTCTCCTTGTCCTTCTCCTCCTCCCTCTTTTTCTCCTTAATCCCCTTCTCTGTCTTCTCCAAGTTCTTCTTCTTCTTCACCTTCTTCTTCTTCTTCTTTTTCTTCTTCCTATTCTTCATCTTCTTCTCCTTCTTCATCCTCATCTTCTTCTACTTCTTCTCTTTTTCTTTTTGTTCTTCTTCTTCTTCTTCTTCCTCCTCTTCTCCTTGGTCTACTTTTCGAACTTCCTTTTGGTCTTCTTCTTCTTCTTGTTCCTCCTCCTCTTCTTCTTCTTGTTCTACTTTTTCCACTTCCTTTTGGTCTTCTTCTTCTTCTTCTTCTTCTTCTCGTTCATCTTCTTCTTCTCCTACTACTACTTCTTCTCCGTCATCCTTTTCTCCGTTTTCTTCTTCTTCATCTTCTTTGTCTTTTTCTTCTTCTTATTCTTATTCTTCTTGTTTCTCTTCTTCTTCTTCTTCTTTTTCTTCTTCTTTTTCCTCTTCTTCTTGTTCCTATTCTTCATCCTCTTCTATTTCTTGTTCATCTACTTCTTCTTCTTCTTATTCTTCTTGTTTTTCTTATTCAACTTCTCCTTCTTCTTCCTCTTCTTCTTCTTTTTGTTCTTCTCCTTCTCCTTCTTCTTCTTCATTTTCTTCTTTTCCTCATCTTCTTCTTCTTCTACTTCTTCTACTTCTTCATCGTCTTCTTCTTCTTCTACGACCTCTTCTTCTAATTCTTCTTCGTAATCCTTAATCCTTATTCCCTAATACCTAATCTATAAAGCTTAATCCATCTCTTCTTAATTAGTAATCCCTAATCCCCAAACCCTAATCATTAGTCCATCCTTAATCCATAATTTTTAATCCTTAATCCCTAATCTCTAATCCCTAAACTCTAATTCCTAAACCTAATTCCTAATTTATAATCAATAATCCCTAATCCTTAATCCCTAATCCCTAATCTCTACTCCTTAATCATTAATCCTTAATCCTTAATCCTTAATTTATAATTCTTAATCTTTAATAGTAATTATAATTGCTTAATCTCTTGTCCCTAATCCTTAATCTCTAATTCTTAATCTTAAATCTTTAATCACTAATCTCTCATACTTAATCCCTAATCTTAATTACCTAATTTGTAATCCCTCATCATTAATACGTAACCTAAGATCCTTAGTAATTAATCCCTTATTCTATAATCCCTAATCCCTATTACTTATTCTTTAATCCTTACTCTTTAATCACTCATCCTTAATCTCTATACCTTAATCCTTAATTACTAATCCATGACCTTTAATCCCTAATCTTTATTCCCTAACACCTAATCCCTAACTCCTAATCTCATATACATCTTTTCTTCCCCTTCTTCTTCATTTTCTTTCTTTTCTTCTTCCCCTTCTTCTTCTTCTTCTTTCTCATCTTCTTCTTATTCTTTTTCTTCTTCTTCCACCTCATCGTTCTCTACTTATTATTCTTCATCTTCTTCCTCCTCTTCTTCTTCTTCCTTTTCTTCTTCTTCTTCTTATTGCTCTTCTTATTTTTTTTTATCTTCTTCTTCTTCATGTCCTTCTGCTACCACTTCTTCTTCTTCTGCTTCTTCTTCTTTACTTTTCATCTTCTTCTTTCCCTTCTTCCATTTCCTTTTCTCCTTCTTTTTGTTCTTCTACTTCTTGTTTTTCTAATTCTTCTTTTTCTTCTTCTTCTTCTTCCTCTTCTTCTTCTTCTCCTCTTCCTTCTTTTTCTTCTTCATCTTCTCTCTTCTTCTTCTTCCTCTTCCTTTTCCTCTTCTTCTTGCACTTCTTTTTACTATTCTTTTTCTTCTTCACTTTATTTTCTTCTTCTTATTCTTCTTCTTCTTCTTCTTCTTCCTCTTCTTCTTCTTCATCTCTTTAAACCTTAACCCATAATCACAAATCCCTAGTCGATCTCTTCTTCCTGTTCATTTTCTCCTTTTTCCTCTTCTTCTTCTTCTTCTTATTCTTCCTTTTCTTCTTCTTCTATCTCATCTTCTTCTACTCCCTCTTACTCATCTTCCTTTTCTTCTTTTTCTTCATCCTGCTCTTCTTCTTCATCACCATTTTCTTGTTCCTCTTCTTCTTTATACTTTTTCTTTTTCATTTTCTTCTTCTTCTTTTCTTCTTCATCATCTTCTTCTTCTTCTTCTTCTTCTTCTCCTTCCTCTTCTTATTCATCACTTTCTTCTTCTTTTTCTCCTTCTTCTTTTCTTGTTATTCTTCTCCTCTTCTTCATCCCCTTCTTCTTCTTCTTCTTCTTTTTCCTCTTATACTTCTTGTTTTTTTTCTTCTTCTTCTTTTATTTCTTCTTCTTCTTCTTCTTCCTACTCTTTTTCTTCTTCTTTTTCTTCTTCTTCTTCTTCTTTTTCTTCTTCTTCTTCTTCTTATTCTTATTATTCTTCTTCTTCTTCTTCTCATCCTCCTTCACCTTCCTCTTCTCTTTTAACTTCTTATCTTTCTCCTTCTCATTCTCCTTCTCCTTCTCCTTCTCCTTCTACTTTTACTTCGACATCTCCTTCTCATTTTCCTTCTCTTTCTCCGTCTCTTTTTCCTTCTCCTTCTCCTTGTTCTTCTTCTTCTTCTTCTACACTTTCTTCTTCCTCTTGTTCTTCTTTGTAATCCTTATCCCTTATTCCCTAATCTCTACTCCTTAATTTTTCCCTCCTTAATCTCTAATCCCTAATCCTTAATCTCTAGTGCTTAATCCATTCCTCCCTATTCCCTAACCAACACTTAATCAATAATTCTTAATATTTAGTCCCTAATCTCTAATCCCTAAACCATAATCCCTAATACCTAATCCCTAAGCCTTAATCCTTAATCTATAATTCATAATCTGTAATCCTTAATATCTTATCGTTAATATCTAATCCTTAATATGTAATCCCTAATCCTTATTCCCAAATCTATAATTAATAATCCTAATTAAAATCGCTTAATCTTTAGTTCCTAATCCCTAATCTCTAACCCCTAATTTTGAATCCTGAATCCCTAATAACTAGTCTCTAATCCTAAATTCTTAATCTCAATTTCCTTATCTGTAATCCCTAATCCTTAATACCTAATCCATAATACTTAGTAATTTATCCCTTAATCCTTAATCTTTAATGCCTAATCCTTAATAATTAATCCCTTAATCCTTAATCCTTATTACTTATTCAAAAATCCCTACTCCTTAATCTATTATCCATAATCCTTAAACCCTAATCCTCAATTGCTAATCCATAATCACTAATCCTTAGACCCTAACACCTTATCTATAATCCTTAACCCCTAATCACTAATCCTTAATCCATCTCTTGTTCTTTTTCTTCTTCTTCTTCTTCTTCCCCTTCCTCTTCTTCCTCTTTTTCCTCATCTTCTTCTTCTTTTTCTTGTTCTTCTTCTACTTTTTCTTCTTTCTCTTCTTGTTCTTCCCATTCTTGTTCTTCTTCTTTTTCTCCTTCTTTTCTTATTCTTGTTCTTCCTCTTCTTCTTCTGCTTCTTCTGTTCTTCTTCTTCCCCTTCTTCTTCTTCTTTTTTATTTCTTGTTCTTTTCCTTCGCCTTCGTCTTCTTCTTTTTCTTTTACTCCATCTCTTTCTTCTCTTCTTTCTCCTTCTCCTCCTTCCACAGCTTCTCCTTTTACTTTTCCATAATCCTTAATCCTAAATCCCAATCATAATCCCTTAATCTCTGTTCAATAATCTCTAATACCTAATCTAACTTTTGAAATCCCTAATCTGTAATCCCTAAACCTTAATCCCTATTTCCATTTTCCTAATCCATGATCCCTATCTTAAATCCTTAATCTTTAATAATTACTCCCTTAATCCTTAATCCATTAACCCTGATCATTAATCCATTCATCTTTAATCCATAATCCCTAGTCCATTATCCATAATCCTTAATCCCTCATCCCTATCACTTATTCTCTCATCCCTACTCAATTTGTAATCCTTAATCCCTAAACCCTAATTCCTAATTACTAATCCATAATCCTCTCTCCCTAATCTCTAATCTTTAATGCCTAATATCGAACCCCTCCCTCCCCAATCCCTAATCCTTTAAACCTAATCTCTAATCCCTAATCCCTCCCTTCTTAATCCCTAATCACAAATCAAAAATCCTAGTTATAATTATTTAATTTGCAATCTTAATCCCTAATCTCTAATCTCTAATCCTGAATCTCGAATCCATAATCACTAATCTCTAATCCTTAATCCCAAATTGCTAATCCAAAATCTGTCTCTTCTTCCTCTTCATCTTCTTCTTCCTCTTCTTCTTCTTCTTCTTCTTCTTCTTCTTCTTCTTCTGCTTCCTCTTCTTCTTCTTCTTCTTCTTTTTCTGCTTCCTCTTCTTCTTCTTCTTCTTCTTTTTCTTCTTCTACTTCATCTTCTTCTTCCCATTCTTCTTCTTGCCCTTCTTCTTTCTCTCCTTCTTCTTTTCTAGTTCCTTTTGTTCCTTTTCTTCTTCCTCTTCTTCCTCTTCTTCCCCTTTTTCTTCTTCTTCTTCCATTTCTTCTTTTTAACCCTCTTCTTCTTTTCTTGTTGTTCTTGCACTTCTTCTTCCTCTTTCTCCTCCTTTTCTTCTTCTTCTTCTTCTCCTTCCCCCTCTTCTTCTTCTTCTATTTGTGCTTCTTCTTGTTTTATTTGTTGTTGTTCTTCTTCTCCTTCTCTTCCTCTTTCTTCTCCTCCTCCTTTTATTTCTTTTTCTTCTTCATCTTCTTCTTCTTCATCTTTTTCTTCTTCTCTTCTTCTTCTTCTTCTTCTTCTTCTTTTTAGTCTTCCTCTTCTTCTTCTTCATCTTTTTCTTCTCTTCTTCTTCTTCTTCTTCTTCTTAGTCTTCCTCTTCTTCTTCTTCATCTTTTTCTTCTCTTCTTCTTCTTCTTCTTCTTCTTCTTAGTCTTCCTCTTCTTCTTCTTCATCTTTTTCTTCTACTTTTTCGTCATCATCTTATTCTTCTTTAACTTCTTCACCTTCTTCTTCTTCTTCCTCCACTTACTCTTCTCTTTCTCATTCTTCTTCTTCTTCTTCTTCTTCTTCCTCTTCTTCTTCTTGTTCTTCTTCTTCTTCCTCCTTCTCTTCTTCATGTTTCTCTTCTTCTTCTTCTTCTTACTCTTCTCAGTCTTCTCCATCTCATTCTTCCTCTTCTTCTTCTTCCTCCTCCTCTTCTTCTTCTTCTCCCTCCTCTTCTTCTTCTTTTTCTTCTTCTTCTTCTTCTTTATTTTCTTCATCTTCTTCTTCATCTTCTTCTTCGTCTTCTTCTTCTTCTTCTTCTTCTTCTTGCCTTTCTTTTTTTCCTTCTTCATAATCTTTAACCCTTATTTCCTAATCCCTACTCATTAATCACTCCCTCCCTAATTTTGAATCCCTAAATTTGTGATCTCTAATCCATGACTCCTTAATCACTAATCCTTAATCCCTATTACCATATCCTTATACCCTAATCCATAATTCTTAATCCATCCTTAATCCATATTCCTTAATCCTTAATCTCTAATCTCTAGTCTTTTATCCTTAAATCATAAATCCTAATCTCTAATACCTAAGCCTTAATCCTTATTTTATAATCCATTATCTTATATCCCTAATTTCTAATGCCTAATCCCTAATCCATAAACCTTAATCCCAATCTCAAATCTCTAATCCATAATCTATATTTTACAT
The DNA here is from genome assembly GCA_023846275.1 of Vanilla planifolia. Classification (NCBI taxonomy): domain Eukaryota; kingdom Viridiplantae; phylum Streptophyta; class Magnoliopsida; order Asparagales; family Orchidaceae; genus Vanilla; species Vanilla planifolia. The sequence goes on from JAIUJO010000358.1 coordinate 47,749, forward strand.
TCCCTAATCCATAAACTCTAATCCCTTATCCATAATCCTTAATTCCTAATCCTTAAAGCTTAATCCCTTATCCCTAATCCATTATCTTAATCCTAATCACTTAATATTTAATCCTTAATCCCTGATCTCTTTTCATAATCTCGAATCCCTAATCCATAATCACTAATCTATAATACTTAATCCTTAATCCCTATTCTCTAATCTGTAATCCCAAAACCCTAATCTTCAATCCTTAAAAATTAATCCCTCAATCCTTGATCCTTAATCCCTAATCTTTAATCATTGATCCCTTCATCCCAATCCTTAACCCTAATCCTTAATCCCTAATCCCTAATCCCTAATCATTAATCCATTATTCCTATTACTTATTCCTTAATCCTTACTCCCTAATACCTTATTGATAATCCCAAATCACTAATTTTTAATCCCTAATCCATAATTCCTAATCATTAATCCTTAATCCTTAACACCTAATTTCATATCTTTTTATTCGTGATCCTTAATCCCTAATTCTTTACTACTAATACTTTTCTTCTTCCTCTTCTTCTACTTCTTCCTTCTTCCTTCTTCCATTTTTCTTGTTCCCCTACTTCTTAATCCATAATCCCTACTCCTTAATCCATAATCCTTATTCTCTAAACTCTAATCCCTAATTACTAATCCATAATCTTTAATGTTAAATCTTTAATCCTTAATGCCTAATCTATAATGCCTAATACCTAATCCCTGCCACCTTATCATTAATCCATAATCCCTAATACCTAATCTCGAATACCCAATCCCTCCCTCATTAATTCTTAGTCCCTAATCCTTCATTTCATAATTCCTAATCCCTAATCCCTAATCCCTAACTCTTAATCCCTAACCCCTGATCCCTAATTTGTCTCTTTTTCATCTTCTTATCTCACTTCTTCTTTTTACTCTTCTTCTTCTTCTTCTTCCTCTTCTTCTTCTTCCTTATCTTCATCTTCTTCTTCTTCAACTTCTTTCTCTCCTTCCTCTTCTTCTTCTTCTCCTTCTTCTTTCTCTTACTTTCCTTCTTCTTTTTCCACTTCTTTTATTTGTTCTGCTTCCCCTTCTTCATCTACAACTTCTTCTACATCTTTTCTTCTTCATCTGACTCTTTTTCTTTTTCTTTTCTTCTTCTTATTTTTCTTCTTATTCTTCTTCATCCTCTTCTTCTGCCTCTTCTTCTTCCTCTAATTATTCTTCTTCTTCTTCATCTTCTTCTACTTCTCCTTCTTCTTTTTCATCTACTTCTTCTTCTTCTTCTTCCTCTTCCTCTTCTTCTTCTTCTTCTTCTTCTTCTTCCTCTTCCTCATTTCTTCTTCTTCTTCTTCTTCTTATTCCTCTTCTTCTTCATCACTTTCTTCTTCTTCTTTTTCTCTTTCTTCTTTTCTTGTTATTTTCTTCCTCTTCTTCTTCCCCTTTTTCTTCTTCTTCTTCTTCTTCTTCTTCTATTTCTTCTTCTCCTTTTTCCTCATTTTCTTTTTCTTCTTCTATTTATTCTTCTTTTTCTCATCCTCCTTCTCCTTCCTCCTTTCCTTCTCCTTCTCCTTGTTATTCTCCTTCTCCTTCTCATTCTCCTTCTCCTTCTACTTCTCCATCTGCTTTTAATTTTCCTTCTCTTTCTCCACCTTCTTCTCATTCTCCTTCTTCTTGCCCTCCTTCTCTTTCTCTTACTGCTTCTCCTTCTTCTTCTCCTTGTTCTTCTTCTTCATCTTCTACACATTCTTCTCCTCGTTCTTCTTCGTAATCCTTAATCCATATTCCCTATTCCTTACTCCTTAATTCATCCCTCCTAAATCTCTAATTCCTAATCCTTTATAGTGCTTAATCCATCCCTCCTTAATCCCTAATCAATCCTTAAGCCATAATTCCTAATCTTTAATCCCTAATTTCTATTCCATAATCTCTAATCCCTAACCCTTAATCCATAGTACCTAGTCCCTAATCCTGGATCTATAATTCATAATCTATAATCCTTAATATCTAATCCATAATCATAATTCCTGAATCTATAATAGTTAATCCTAATTATAATCTCTTAATCTTTAGCGCCTAATCTCTATCATGAATCCTGAATCCCTGATAACTAATCTCTAATTCTTAATTCCTAATCTCAATTTCTTAATCAATAATTCTTAATCCTTAATACCTAATCCATAATCCTTAGTAATAAATCCTATATTCCTTAATCTTTAGTACCTAATCCCTAAAATTAATGCCTTAATCTTTAATCCCTTATCTTTAAACTTTAATTACTCATTCCTACTTTTTTTCATTAATACCTCCTCCTTAATCCTTTATCCATAATCCTTAAACCCTAATCCTTAATGGCTAATCCATAATCCCTAATACTTAATCCCTAACATCTTATCACCAATCCATAACTGCTAATCCCTAATCCCCAATCGAACTCTTCTTCCCCTTCTTCAGCATCATGTTCTTCTTCCTCTTCATCTTCTTCTTATTTCTCTTTCTCTTCTTCTTCTTCCTCCTCATCTTCTTCTTCTTCCTCTTCTTCCTCATCTTCTTCTAGTTCTTCTTCTTCTTCATCATCTTTCTCTTCTTCTTCATGTTCTTCTTTTACTTCTTCTTTATCTTCTTCTTCTTCCCCTTCTTGTTCTTCTTCTGTTTCTCCTACTTCTTCTTTTGTTGTTCTTCTTCTTCCTCTTCTTATTTTCTTCTCCTTCTTCTCCTTCTTCTTCTTCTTTTATTTCTTCTTCTTCTCCTTCATCATCATCATTTTTTTCTTCTTCTTCTCCTTCTTCTTCTCCTTCTCTTTCTTCTTTACTTCTCCTTCTCCTTATCTTTCTCCTTCTCCTTCTCCTTCTACTGCTTGTCCTTCTACTTCTCCATAATCTTTCTCCTTAATCCCAATCATAATCCCTTAATCTCTAATCCCTAATCTCTAATACCTAATCCTACTTTTGAAATACCTAATCATTAATTTGTAATCCCTAAACCTTAATCCCAAATTCCTTTTTCCTAATCCATAATCCCTAATCCTAAATCCCTAATCTTTAAAAATTAATTCCTTAATCCTTAACCTATATTTTCTAATAATTAATCCCTTCATTCCTAATCCTTAACCCTAGTCCCTGATCCATAATCCTTAATCCCTCATCCCTCTTACTTATTTTCTAAACCCTACTCCTTAGTTTATCATCCTTAACCCCTACACCCTAATCCCTATTTGCTAATCCATAATCCCAAAACCTTAATCTGTAACCCTAATGCCTAATATTGAATCCCTCCCACCCTAATCCTTAATTCCTAAATACCTAATTTCTAATCTCTAATCCCTAATCCCTCCCTCCCTAATCCATAATCTGTGTTCTTAAATTCTTAATCCCTCCCTTTTTAATCCCTAATCCATAGTACATAATCCTAATAATATTTTTTTAATCAATATCTTAATTTTTAATCTCTAATCTTTAATCCTAAATCTCAAATCCTTAATCTCTAACACTAATCTTTAATCCCAAATCACTAAACCTAAATCTGTCTCTTCTTCATCTTCTTGTTCTTGTTCTTCCTCTTCTTCTTCTTCTACTAGTTTTTGTTCTTCTACTTCTTTCCCTTCTTCATTTTCCCCTTCCTCTTTTTCTCCTTCTTTTCTTGTTCTTCTTCTTCCTCTTTTTCTTCTTCTTCTTTCACTTCTTCTTTTTCTCCTTCTTCCTCTTTTCTTATTCTTTTTCTTCCTCCTCTTCTTCCTCTTCTTCTTCCTCTTTTTCCTCTCTTTCTTCTTCTTCTTCTTCTTCTCCTTCTTCTCCTTCTTCTTTCTATTTTTTATTTCATCATCATCTGCTTCTTCTTCTTCTCCTCCTCCTTCTCCTCATTCTTCTCCTCCTTCCTCTTCTTCTTTTATTTCTTCTTCTTTTTCTTCTTCTTCTTCCTCTTCTTCTTCATTCTTTTCTTCCTCTCCTCTTCTTCTTTTTCTTCTTTATCTTCCACTTCTTCTTCTTCTTCTTTTTCTTCTTCATCTTCTTCTTCTTCTTCTTTTTGTTCTGCTTTTCCTTCTTCAACTTCTTCACCTTCTTCTTCTTCTTCCTCCTCTTGCTCTTCTCTTTCCCATTCTTCCTCTTCTACTTCTTCTTCTTCTTCCTCTTCTTCTTGTTCATCTTCTTCTTCTTCTTCCTGTTTCACTTCTTCTTCTTTTTCTTCTTCCTCTTCTTCTTCTTCTTACTCTTCTCACTTTTCTCCATCTCATTCTTATTCTTCTTCTTTTTCCTCCTCTTCTTCCTCTACCTCCTCTTCTTCTTTTTCTTCTTCTTGTTCTCCTTTTGCTTCCTTATTTTCTTCTCCTACTTCTTATTCTTCCTCTTATTCTGCATCTTCCACTTCTTCTTCTTATTGTTGTTTTTCTTCTTTTTCTTCTTCATTGCCTTCTTCTTCTTCTTCTTATTCTCCTTGTTCTTCTTCTTCTTCATCTTCTTCTTCCTCCTCTTCTTCTTTTTTCTCCTTCTTCCTTATAATCTTTAATCTTTATTCAATAATCCCTACTCCTTAATCCCTCCCTCCTTAATCTCTTATTCTTAAATTTATAATATCTAATGTAGGCTTCCATAATCAGTAATCCCTAATCCCTATTACCTAATCCTTAACTATAATCCCTAATTCCTAATCCATCCTTAATCTATAATCCCTAATCTCTAATCCTTAATCTCTAAACAAAAAATCCTAATCTCTAATAACTAATTCTTAATCCTTAATCTATAATCCATAATCTTAAATACCTAATTTCTAATACCTAATCCCTAATCCTTAAACCCTAATCCCTAATACCTGATCTCTAATCTGTAATCCATAATCTATATTCCATTTTTTCTAATCCATAATCTCTAATCCTTATCCTTAATCTTTAATCCTTAATCCTTAAAACTTAATCCCTTATCTCTAAATAATAATCTTAATCCTAATCACTTAGTCTCTAATCCTTAATCATAAATCTCTAATCCATAATCTTGAATCCTTAATCCATAATCACTAATCTATAATACTTAATCCCTATACCCTAATTTATTCTCCCAAATTCTAAAACCCTAATCTTTAATCCCTAAAAACTAATCCTTTAATGCTTAATCCTTAAATTCTAATACCTAATCATTGATCCCTTTGTCCCTAATCCTTAACAATAATCTTTAATCCCTAATCATTAACCCTTTATCCTTTTTACTTATTCCTTATTCCCTACTCCCTCCATAATACGTAATTCATATTCTCTAATCTTTAATCCCTAATCTCTCCCTCTTTAATCCTTAATCCCTAACTCCTAATCCCTAATCCCAAAACCTCAATCCCTAATTATTAACTCATAAATCCCTAATTCTTAATCACTAACCCCTACCTCATTAATCATTAATCCATATTCCTTGATGCCTAATCCTTAATCCTTCATTCCATAATTCCTAATCACTAATCCATAATCCCTAATTCCTAATCTCTAACCTCTGATTCCTAATCTATTTCTTTTTCCTCTTCTTCTTCTACTTCTTCTTCTTCTTCTTCTTCCTCTTTTTCTTCTTCTTCCTTATCTTCATCTTCTTCTTCTTCCTCTTCCTCTTCGTCTTTCTCTTCTTCTTCTAACCTCTGATTCCTAATCTATTTCTTTTTCCTCTTCTTCTTCTACTTCTTCTTTTTCCTCTTCTTCTTCTACTTCTTCTTCTTCTTCTTCTTCTTTTACTTCTTTTTTTCTTCTTCCACTTCCTCTTCTTGATCTACTACTTCTCCTTCTTCTACATCTCTTCCTCTTCCTCTTGCGCTTTTTCCTCTTCTTTCTCTTCTTCTTCTTCTTGTTCTTATTCTTCTTCTTATTCTTCTTCATCATCTTCTTCTTTTTCTTCTTCTTCCTCTTCATCTTCCTTTACTTGTTCTTCTTCTTCCTCTTCTTCTTCTTTTTGTACTTCTTCTTCTCCTTCTTCTCCTCCTCCTCCTCCTCCTTCTTCACCTACTTCTTTCTCCTCTATTTCTTCTTTCTCTTCTTCTACTTCTTCTTCTTCTACTTCTACTTCTTCTTCATCATCTATTTCTTCTTATTCTTCTTCCTCTTCTTCATCATTTTCTTCCTCTCTTCTTCTTGTTCTTCTTATTTTTCTTCTACATCTTCATCCTCTTCCTCCTCAACTTCTTCACCTTCTTATTTTTCTTCTTCCTCTTCTTACTCTTCTCCTTCTCATTATTCTTCTTCTTATTCTTCTACCTTTTATTTTTCTTGATCTCCTTCTTCTCCCTCCTCTTCTTCTTTTTCTCCTTCTTCTTCTTCTTCTTCTTCTTCTTCTTCTCCTTCTTCTTTTACATCAACATTTTCTTCTTCTTTTTAATCTTCCTCTTCTTCTTTGTCTTCTTCTTCTTCTTCTTCTTCTTCTTCTACTTCCTCTTCTTCTTCTTGTTCATCATCATCATCTTCTTCTTCTCCTCCTCCTCTTTGTTCTTCTTTTTCGTCTTCTTCTTCTTCTCCTTCTTCATTACCCTGAATCCATATTCCTTAATCCCTACAACATAATCCCTCCCTCCTTTAACTCTTATCCATAAATTTATAATCCCATGTCACTAATCCCTATGCTTTATTTCTTAATCCCTAATCTCTAATCACTAATCCATACTTAATCTATAATCTCTAATCTTTAATCCCTAATCACTAATCCTTAATCTCTATTCCTTAAACTTTAATCCTTAATACCTAATCCCTAATCCTTAATACATAATCCATAATCTCAAATCCCTAATCTCTAATCATAATCCCTAATCCATAATTCGTAATCCTTAATGCTTGTTCCTCTTCTTCCTCATCTTCCACTTCTTCTTCTTCTTCTTCTTCCTCTTCTTCTTCTTATTTTACTTCCTCTTCTTCTTCTTCTTCTCCATCCTCTTCTTCGTCCTCTTCTTCTTCTTCTTTTTCTTCTTGTTCTTGTTCTTCTTGTTCTTCCTCTACTACTACTGCATCTTCTTCTTCTTCGTCTTCTACTACTACTTCTTCTTCTTCCTCTTCTTCTTCTTCCTTTCTCTCTTCTTCTTTTTATATTTCTTCTTCTTCTACTACTACTACTACTTTTTTTTTCTTCCGCTTCTTCTTCTCCTCCTTCCTTTTCTCTTTCTACTTCTCCTTTTCTTTCTCCTTCTCCTTCTCCTCCTTCTCCATCACCTTCTCAATCTCTTACTCCTTCTCCATCTCCTTCTTGTTCTCCTTCTGCTTCTCCTCCTCCTCCTTCTTCTTCGTCTTCTACTACTACTTCTTCATCCTCTTCTT
>JAIUJO010000358.1:60000-85000 GCA_023846275.1 Vanilla planifolia
CTTTCTTCTTTCTTCTTCCTTCTTTATTCTTCCTCTTCTTCTTCCTCTTCTTCTTCATCACCTTCTTCTGCTTCTCCTTGTTCCTCTCCTTCTGCTTCCACTTCTGCTTTTTCTTCTCCTTCAACTTCTCCATCTTCTTCTTCTTGTTATTGTTATTTTTATTCTTATTCTTCTTATTGCTGTTATTCCTCTTATTCTTCTACTCCCTCTTTTTCTTCTTCTTCTTCTTCTTCTTCTTCCCCATCTTCTTCACATTCTTCTTCTTCTTTTCCTTCTTCTGCCTCTTCTTTTATTTCTTCTTCTTCTTCCTCTTCCTCTTCTTCTTCTTCTTCTTATTCTTCTTCCTTTTCTTCTTCTTGCTCTTCCTTATCTTCTTCTTCATCTTCTTCCTCGTCTTCTTCTTCTTATTCTTCTTCTTCTTCTTCGGCCTCCTCTTTATCTACTTCTTCTTCTTCTTCTTCTTCCACTTCTTCTTCTTCTTCTTCCCCTTCTCCTCCATCTTCTTGTTCTTCAAGTTCTACTTCCTCTTCTTCTTATTCCACTTCTTCTTCTTCATTATCTCCTTGATCTTATTGTTCCTCTTTAACTTCTTCTTCTTCTTCTTCTTCTTGTTCTGCTTCTTTTTTCTCTATTTCTTCGTCTTCTTCTTCTTCTACTTCTTCTTCTTCTTCTTCATCCTCTTCTTTTTCTTCTTCTCCTTCTTCTTCCTCCTCCTCCTCTTCCTTCTCTTCATCATCTTCTTCTTCTTCTTCTTCCTCCTCTTTCTCTTCTCCCTCTTCTCCCTCTTCTTCTTCTTCTCCTACCTCTTCTTCATCTTCCTTTTCTTTTTCTTCTCGCTTCTCTTCTTCTACTACTTCCTCTTCTTCTTCCCCTACTTCTTCTTCTTCTTCCTCATCTTCTTCTTTCTCCTCCTCTTCTTCTTCTTCTTATTTTCTTCTACTTCTAAATGATCTTCTTCTTCTTCTTCCTACTCTTCTTTTTCCTCTTCTTTTTATTCCTCTTCTTCTTTTTATTCTTCTTCTTTATTTTCTTCTGCCTTTTCTTCTTCTTCTCCCCCTTTTCTTGTCCTTCATCTTCTTCTTACCCTTCATCCTCTTCTTCATCTTCTTCCTCTTCTTCTTCCACTACTTCTTCATCTTCCTCTCCTTCCTTATCTTCTTCACCTTTTTCTTCTTCATCTTTTTCCTCATCTTCCTCTCATTCTACTTCTTTTTCTTCCCCTTCTTCTTAACCTTTTTCTTCTTCCTCTTCTTCTTTTTCGTCTTAATCCTCTTGTTCTTCTTCTTCTTCTTCTTCTTCTTCTTCATCTTCATCTTCTTTCTCCCCCTTCTACTCTACTTCTTCTTCATCTTTTTCCACAACCCTTACTTCTTCTTTTTCCTATTATCCTTCTTCCTCTTCTTCTTCTTCTTCTTGTTATCCTTCTTCTTCTTCTTCTTCTTCTTCCTCTTCCTCTTCTTATTGTTCCTCTTCTATTACTACTTCTTTTTCTTCTTCTTCTTCTTCCACTTTCTCTTCTCCCTCTTCTTCTTCCTCTCACTCTTCTTCTTCCTCTTCTTCCCCTTCTCCTTCCTACCCTACTTTTACTTCTTCTTCTACCCATGCTTCTTCATCTTCTTCTTCCTCTTCTTATTCTACTTCTTGTTCTTCTAATTGTTCTTCTTTTCTTCCTCTTCATTTTGTTCTTCATCTTCTTCTTTTTCTTCCTTCTCTTCATCTTGTTCTTCCTCCTCTTCTTCTTATTTCTCTTTTTCTTTTGCTTCTTCCTCTTCTTCATCTTCCTCTGCTTCTTCTTCTTCTTCTTCATCTGTTTGTTATATTTCTTCCTCCACTTCTACAAATTTTTCTTCCTCTTCTTCCTTATCTTCCTCTTCTTCTTCCTCTTCTTCTGCGTCTTCTTCTTCTTCTTCCTCTTCTTTGCCTTCTTATTCCACTTCTTTTTCTTCTTCTTATTCTTCTACTACTACTATGACTTCTTTTTTTCCTCTTCTCCATCATCCTATTCTTCATCTTCTTCTTCTTCTTCCTCTTCTTTGTCTTCTTCTTCTTCTTCTCTTCATTATCTCCCACTTCTTCTTCTTTATCTTTTTCTCTTCTTTCCTTTCTTCTTCTTCTTCTTCTTCTTCTTCTTCGTCTTCTTCTTCTTTTTCTACTTCTTATTATTCTTTTGCCATTGTAAGTTCATCATCTACCACTTCTTCTTCTTCTTCTTCCTCCTCTTCTCCTTCTATTCCTTCTACTACTCCTTCTTACTCTTCTTATTCCTTCTCATCTTCCTCTTATTCTTCATTGCCTTTTTCCTCATCTTCCTCTTCTGCTCCTTCTTCCTTTTCGACTTCTTCTTCTTCTTCTTCTTTTTCATCTTCTTCTTCTTCTTCATCTACTTCTTCTTCTTCTTCCTCTTGTTCTTCTTCTTCTTCTTCTTCTTCTTTTCCCCCCTTCTTATTCTTCTTCTTACTTTTCTACTCCATCCTATTCTTCATCTTCCCCTTCTTATTTTTCTTCTTCATCTTCCACTTCTTCTTCTTCTTCCCCCTCCTCCTATCTTCTTCTTCTTCTTCTTCTTCTTCTTTTTCTTCTTCCACTTCTTCTTCTTCTTCTTTTGTATCTTCTTCCTCTTCTACTTGTCCTTCTTCTTCTTCTTCCTCTTCTTCTTCTTGTTCCTCTACTTCTTGTTCTTCTCCTTCCTTCTCTTGATCTTCTTCTCCCTCTTCTTCTTCTCCTCCTTCCACTTTGTTTTCTTCTTATTTTTCATCTTCTTCTACTTCTCCTACTCTTCTCCTTCTTCAACTTCTTCTTCTTCTTCAACTTCTTCTTCTTCTTCCCCTTCTTCTCCTCTTTTTTCTTCTTCTTCTTCTTGTTACTCTTCTTCTTCCTCTTCTTCTTCTTCTTCTTCATGTTCTTCTTCTTCTCCTCCTTATTATTCTTCTTCTTCTTCTTCTTCTTCCCCCTCTTCTCCTACTTCTTTGTCTTCTTTCTCTTCTTCTTCCTCTTCTTCCTCTTCTTCCTCTTCTTCTTCTTCTTCTTGCTCTTCTTCTTCTTCTTCTTCTTCTTCTTCTTCTTATTCCTCTTATTCTACTTCTTCTTCTTCTCCTTCTTCTACTTCTTTTACTTGTTCATCCTTTCTTCTTTTTCTTCTCCTTTTTATTCTTCTTCTTCTTTTTCCTCTTCTGCTTCTTTCTCTTCTTTGACATATTCTTCTTTTACTTCTTCTTCTTCTTCTTCTTCTTCTTCCTCCTCCTCCACTTCTTTATCTTCTTCTTCTTCTTCTTCTTCTTCTTCTTCTTCTTCTCCTCCTCCTTCTTCTTCTCCTTCTCCCTCTTTTTCTTCTTCTTATTCTTCTTATTCCTCTTATTCTTCTTATTCTTTTTCTTCTTCTTCTTCTTCTTCTTCTTCTTCTTCTGCTTCTTCAACTTCTTCATCTTCTACCTCTTCTACTTAATCCCCTAATCGCTAATCCCTAATAAATTTCTTCTTCCCCTTGCTGTTCTTCTTCTTCATCTTATTATTATTCTTCTTCTTCCTCATCTTCCTCTGCTTCTTTTTATTCTTCTTCTTTTTCCTCCTCTTCTTCTTCTTCTTCTTCTTCTTCCTCTTTATTTTGTTCTTCTTCTTTTTCTTCTTCTTCTTCTTCTTCAATTTCTTCATCATCATCATTTTCTTTTTCTTCTTCTCCTTTGTAATAGTTAATCCTTATTCCGTAATCCCTAATCAATAAATCCTTATCCATCGCTCCCAAATCATTAATCCACCTTTAATCCATAATTCTTAATGCTTAATCCTTAATCTCTAATCCCTAATCTCTATTCCCTAAACCCTTATTCCTAATAATTAATCTCTAACCTTTAATCCCTAATCCCCAATCCATAATCTCTACTCCCTAATCATTAATTCCTAATCCTAAATATAGAATCCCTAATTAATAATCTCTAATCCTTAATCCTTATTACCTAATTTGTAATCCCTAATCCTTAATACTTAACTTACAATCTTTAGTAATTAATTCCTTAATCCCTTATTCCAAATCCTGAATCCCTAATCCCTATTACTTAGTCCTTAATCACTACTCTTTAATCCCTTACCCTTCATCCCTAAACCCTAATCCTTAATTGCTAAACCATATCCTTTAATTCCTAATCCTTAATCCCTAATCCCTAACCCATAATCTCTAATCCCTAATCCATCTTTTCTCCTCATTTTTCTTCTTCATCTTCCTCTTCTCCTTCCACTTCATTTTCTTCTTCTTCTTTCTCATCATCCTTTACTTTTTCTTCTTCTTCTTCCTCAACTTCCTTTTCTTCTTCTTATTCTTCTTCTTCTTCCTCCACTTCATCTGCTTCTTCTTAATCTTCCTCTTCTTCTTCTTCTTCTTCTTATTCTTCTTCTTCCTCTTCAACTTCTTCTTCATATTCCTCTTCTTATTCTTCTTTGTTTTCTACTTTTTCTTCTTCTTCTTCTTCTTCTCTCGCTATTTTTTCTTCTTCCTCCTCTTCTTCTTTTACTTTTTCATCTTCTTCTTCTTCTTATTCTTCTTCTTCTTCTTCTCCTCCTTATTCCCTAACCTCTAATTGCTTATCCTAAATGCAACTTTTCTTCCTCTTTGTATTCTTCTTCTTCTTCTTTCTCTTGTTCTTGCTCTTCTTCTTCCTCACCTTCTTCTTCCTCTTCTTTGTCATCTTCCCCTTCTTCTTTTTGTTCTTCTTCTTCTTCTTCCTCTTCTTCTTCTTCTTCTTCTTCTTCTCCTTCTTCTTGTCCTTCCTTCTTCTTTTTCTTCTTTATTTTCTTCTTCTTCATTTTATTCTTCTTCTTCTTCTTCTTATTCTTCTTATTCTTCTCCTTCTTCTTGTCCTTCCTTCTTCTTTTTCTTCTTCATTTTCTTCTTCTTCATTTTATTCTTCTTCTTCTTATTATTATTCTTCTCCTTCTACTTCTTACTCATCCCTTTCTTCTTCTTCTTCTTCTCCTTTCTCTTCTTTTCTTGTTCTTCTTTTTCCTCATTTCATATACTTCTTTTACTTCTTCTCCTTCATCTTCTTCTTGTTCCTCTTCTTCTTCTTCTTATTTGTCTTAATCTTCTTCTCCTTCTTCTTCTCCCTCTTTCTCTTCTTCTTCTTCTTCTTCCTATTCTACTTCTGCTTCTTCTACTTTTTCAACTTCTTCTTCTTCTCCTCAATAATCGCTAACCCTTAATCACTAATCCATAATCCACCTCTTATTCCTTTTTGTCTTCTTCTTCTTTCTCCTCTTGTTTTTGCTTTTCTTCTTCTTCCTCTTCTTCCTCATCTTCCTCTTCTTTTTTTATTTTTTCTTATTTCTTCTTCATCTTCCTCTTCTTCTTGTTCTTCTTCTTCTTCTTCCTCCTCCTCCTCCTCCTCTTCTTCTTCTTCTTCTTCTTCATCTTTACTTCTTCTTTTTCCTCCTTAATTTCTTCTTCTTTTCTTCTTCTTCTTCTTCTTCTTCTTCTCCTTCCTCTTCTTCTTTATCCCTTTCTTCTACTTCTTTTTCTCCTTTTTCTTGTTTTCTTGTTCTTCTTCCTCCTCTTTTTCTTCTTCTTCATCTTTTTCTTCTTCTTCTTCTTCTTCTTCTTCTTGTTTTTTTCTTCCTTTATTTCTCCTTCCTCTTCTACTTCTTATTATTATTCTTCTTCTTCATCACCTATTTCTTCTTCTTCTTTTTCTTCTTCTTCTTCTCCTCCTCCTCTTTCTCCTTCTCCTTCTACTTCTTCTACTCCTTTTTCTCTGTCTCCTTCTCCGTATCCTTCTCCTTCTCATTCTTGTTCTCCTTCTCCTTCTCCTTCTTTACGTCCTCCTTCTCACTCTAATTCTTCTTCTTCTTCTTCATCTTCTTCTCCTTCTTCTTCCTCTTCTTCTTCGACCTCTTCAATTCTTCTTTTTGTTGTTCTTCTTCTTCTTCTTCTTCTTCCTCTTCTTCTTCTACTTCTTCTACTTTTTCCTCTTCTTTTTCCTCTTCTTCTTCTTCTTTCTGTTCTTCTTCTTCTTCTTCTTCTACTTATCCTTCTCCTTCATCTTCTATGCCTACTTCTTCTTCTTCTTCTTCTTCTTCTTTTTCTTCTTTTTCTATTTCTTCTTCTTATTCTTATTCTTCTTATTCCTTTCCTTCTTTTTCTTTTTCATTTTCTTCTTCTTTTTTCTCTTCTTCTTGCTCCTATTCTTCTCCTTTCTTTTGTTCTTCTCTTCTTCTCCTTCTCCTTCTTCTTCTTCTTCTTCTTCTTTCTCTTCATCTTCTTCTTGTACTTTTTCTTTGTCTTCTTCTTTTTCTTCTTCTCATTGTACTTCATAATTCTTAATCCTTATTCCCTAATCCCTAATCTATAATGCCTAATCCATCTCTCTCTAATATCTATTCCCTAATCTCTAAACCCTAATCCACAATCCATCCTTAATCAATAATTCTTAATCCTTAATCCCTAATCCCTAATTCTTAATCCAAAATCCTTAATCCCTAATCTATAATTCATAATCCCTAATCCTTAATTCCTAAACCCTAATCCCTAATCTCTGATCCTTTTCCTTAATCTATAATCCATAATACTTAATCTTAATTATAATTACTTAATCTCTTATCCTTAATCCCTAATCTCTAATTCTTAATCCTGAATCTCAAATGCTTAATCACTAATCTCTAATCCTTAATCCCTAATCTTAATAACCTAATTTTTAATCCTTAATCACTAATCTCTAATACCTCTTCTTTTTCTTTTTCATCATCTTCCACTTCTTCTTCTTCTTCTTCTTCTTCTACTACTACTTTCTCTTCTTATTCTTCCCATTCTTCTTCTTCTACTACTTTTTTGCCTTCTTCTTTTCTTGTTCTTGTCTTCCTCTTATTCTTCCTCTTCGTCTTCCTCTCCTTCTCCTTCTTCTTCTTCTTCTTCTTCTCCTTCTTCTTCTTCTTTTATTTGTTATTCTTCTCCTTTGTCTTCTTCTTCTTCTCCTTCTCATTCTTCTCCTCTTTCTCCTTCTTGTTTTTCTTCACCTCCTTCTTCTTTTGCTTCTCCTTCTACTTCTCCATTATTCTTAATCCTTATTCCCAATGATAATTCCTTAATCTCTAATCCCTACTCACTAATCTATAACACCTAATCCTAATTCCCAAATCCTTAATCACTAATCTCTAATTTAATCTCTAAACCCTAATCCCTTTTCCCTAATCCATAATCCTTAATCCTAAATCTTTAATCTTTAATAATTAATCCTTAATCTCTCACCCCTAATCATTAATCTCTTTATCCCTAATCCTTAGTCCCTAATCTGTCATCCATAATCCCTCATCCCTATCACTTATTCCCAAATCCCTATTCCTTAATTTCTAATCCTTAATCCTTATACCCTAATCCGTAACTGCTAATCCAAAATCCCTAATGCTTAATCTCTAATTCCAAATACCTGATCCCTTCCTCCCTAATACCTAATCCCTAGTTCCTAATACCTGCTCTCAGATCCCCAATCCCTTCCTCCCTCATCCATAAACTATATTCCCAAATCTCGAATCCTTAATCTCAAATCGCTAGTGCCTAATCCTAATTTTAATTGGTTATTCTCTAATAAATAATAAAAAATCCTTAACCTCAAATCCTAAATCCCAAATCTTGAATCACTAATCGAAAATAATAAATCCCTAATCTATAATCCACATTCCTAAAACTTTAATCTACAATCCTTAGTAATTAATCCCTTAATCTTGAGTACTTAATCTGCAATCATTAATCATTAATCACTTCATCACTAATCCCTAATTCTTAATCACTATTACGTATTTCTTAATCCTTATTCTGTTATTGCTAATCCATAATCCTTAATCCATGATCTCTAGACCCTAATCCTTAATCCTTAATACTGAATACCTAATCAATAATCCCTCATTCCTTAATCCCTAATCCTTAATCCCTAACCCTTAATCCCTAATCCATCTCTTCTTCCTCTCTTTCTTCTTTTTCTTCCTCTTCTTCTTCCCCTTCTTCTTCTTCTTCCTCATCTTCCCTAATCTTTAATCCCTAATTTGCCTCTTCTACTTCCACTTCTTCTACTTCTTCTTCTTCCTCCTCCTCTTCTTCCTCTTCTTCTTCTTCTTCTTCCTCCTCTTCTTCTTCTTCTTCCTTATCTTTTTCTTCTTCTTCCACATCTTCCTCATCTTCCTCTTCTTCTTCTTCTTCTTCCACCTCTTCTTCTTCTTCATCCACTTCTTCCTTTTCTTCTTCTTCTTCTTCTTCTTGTTCATCTATGTCCCCTCTTCTTCCTCTTCTTCTTTTTTTCATCCTTTTCTTCTTATTCTACTTCTTCTACTTCTTCTTCTTCCTCTTCTTCTTTCTCTTCTTCTTCCTATACTTGTTCTTCATCAACTTCTTCTTCTTCTTTTTCTTCTTCTTCTTCTTCCTCTTCTTTTCTTCGTCATCATCCTCTTCTATTTCTTCTTCTTCTTCTTCTTCTTCTTCTTCTTCTTCCTTTTCTTCTCCTTCTCCTTCTTCTTCTTCTTCTTCTTTTTCGACTTCTTGTTCTTCTTTTTGTTATTCTCTTCTTCTTTCTCTTCTACTTCTTCTTCTTCTTCTTCTTCTTCTTGTTCCTCTTCTTCTTCATCTTTTTCTTTCTTAATTTTTTTTCATAGTCTTCTTCTTCTTCATCTTCCTCTTCTTCTCCTTCTTCTTCCTCTTCTTCTTCTCCTTCTTCTTCTTCTTCTTCTTCCACTTCTTGTTTTTCTTCTTCTTCTTCCTCTTCTACTTCTTCTTCTTCTTCTTCTTCTATGTCTCTTCTTCTTCCTCTTCTTCCTTTTTCCTCTTCTTCTTCTTCTTCCTCCTCTTCTTCATGTACTTCTTCTTCCTCTTCTTTTTCTTCTACTTCTTCTTCCTCTTTGTTTTCCTCTACTATTTCTTCTTCTTCTTCTTCTTCTTCTTCTCTTTTTTCTTCTTCTTCTTCTCCTTCTTCTCCTTCTTCTTCTTTTTCTTCTTCCACTTCTACTTCTTCTTTTTCTTCTTCTTCAACTTCTTCTTCAACTTCTTCTTCTTCTTCTCATTCTTCTTCTTCTTCCTCATTTATTTCTTCTTCTTCTTATTCTTCTTCTTCTTCTTCTTCTCCTTCTTCATCTTTTCTTCCTCTCTTCTTCTTGTTCTTTTCCTTTTTTTTCTTCATCTTTCTCTTCTTCTTTTTCCTCTTCTTGTTCTACTTTTCCTCTTCAACTTCTTCTTCTTCTTCTTCTTCAACTTCTTCACCTTTTTCTTCTTCTTCTTTTCTTCTTGCTCTTCTCCTCCAAATTCTTCTTCTTCTTCTTCCCCTTCTTCTTTTTCCTATTCTTCTTCTTCCTTCTCCCTTCTTTTTCTTTTTCTTCTTCTTCTTCTTCTTCTTCTTCTTCTTCTTCTTCCTCTTCTTCTTCATCTTTGTCTTCTTCTTCTACTTCTTCCTCTTATTCTTTTTCTTCTTCATCATCATCATGATCATCTTCTTCTTCTTCTTCTCCTTCTTCTTCTTTTTCTTCTTCCTCCTCTTTTTCTTCTTCTCCTCCTCCTTCTTTGTAATCCTTAATTCTTATTCTCTTATCCCTACTCCTTAATCAGACCCTCCCTAGCATTTTATCTCTAAATTTGTAATCCCTAATCACTAATCCCTTATCTATATTCCACAATCCTTAATCCCTAATCCATCCTTAATTCATAATCCCTAATCCTTGATCTTAAATCTCTAATCATTAATCTCTTAATCCGAATCTCAAATCCCTAAACCATAACCTCTAATGCTTAATCCTTAATCTATAATCCATAATCCTAATCCCTAATTTCTAATCCCTAATCCATAATCCTTAAACTCTAATCCTTAATACTTTATCCCTAATCTCTGACCTATAATCCTATATCCTAAATCCCTAATCACTAATCTCTTATCCTTTATCCCTAATCTCTATTTTCTAATCCATAATTCAAAATCCTAAATCTCTAATCTCTAATCCTTAGTACATAATCTCTTAACTCTTAATCTTTAATCCCAAACATTAATCATTAATCCCTTCATCCCAAATCCTTAACTCTAATCCCTAGTCCTTAATCCTTTATCTTTATTACTTATACCTTAATCCTTACTCCTTAATTCCTAATCCTTAATCCCTAATTAATAATCCCTAATAATTAATTTTTAATCACTAATCTATAATATCTAATCCTTAATCCCTAACACCTAATCCCATATCCCTCCCTCCTTAATACCTAATCCCTAATCCCTAACTCCTAATCCTTAACCTATAATCCATCTAATCTCTCTCTTCTTCTTCTTCTTCTCCTTCTTCTTCTTCTTCTTCTTCTTCTTCTTTGTTTTCCTCTTCTTCTTTTTCTTCCTCATCTTCCTTATGTTTCTCTCTTTTTTCATCTTCTTCTTCATCATCATCATCTTCCTCTTCTTCTTGTTGTTCTTCTTGTTTTTCTTCTTCTTCTTCTTCTTCATTTTCTTCTACTTCTTCTTCCACACCCCCTTCTCCTCCTTCTTTTTCTCCATTTTCTTCTATTTTTGTAATTTTTCTTTCTCTTCCACT
The DNA here is from genome assembly GCA_023846275.1 of Vanilla planifolia. Taxonomy (NCBI): domain Eukaryota; kingdom Viridiplantae; phylum Streptophyta; class Magnoliopsida; order Asparagales; family Orchidaceae; genus Vanilla; species Vanilla planifolia. Next base: position 70,531 of record JAIUJO010000358.1, read on the forward strand.
TCTTCATCATCTTACTTTTCTTCTTCTTCTTCATCTTCCTTTTACTCTTTGTTTTCTTTTTCTCCTTCTTCTTCTTCTTCTTCTTCTATTTCTTCTTCTTCTACTACTACTACTACTTCTTCTTCTGCTCCTTCTCCTTCTCCTTCTCCATCTCCTTGTCTTTCTCATTATCCTTCTCCTTCTTCTTCCCCTTCTCCTTCTCCTTCTCCTTCTCCTTCTCCTTCTCCTTCTCCATCACCTTCTGCTTCTCCATCTCCTCCTTTATGTCCTCCTCCTTCTTCTCCTTCTTCTTCCTCTTCTTTCTCTTCTTCTTTCTTCTTTCTTCTTTCTCCTTCATTCTTCCTTCTTCCTTCTTGCTTCTTCCTTCGACCTTCCTTCTTCCTTCTTCCTTCTTCTTTCTACTTTACTCTTTTTATTTTCTTCTTTATTTTTCCTCTTCTTTTTCTTCTACTACATTTTCCTCTTCTTCTTCCCCTTTTTCTTCTTTTATCTTCCTCCTTCCACTTCCTATTCCTCATCTTCTTCCCTAATTTTAAATCCCTACTTCCTAACCCATAATTCCTAATCTCTAAACTCTAATCCCTATTTAATAATAAAAAATCCATACTCTATAATCCCTAACCACTAAACTGTAATGTCTAATACTTTATCTCTCCCTCCCTAATCCCTAATATGTAATCCATAATACCTAATCTCTAATCCCCAATCCCACTCTCCCTATCCCATAATCTGTACTCCCTAATTTTGCATCTCCAATCTCTGACTCCTTAATCCTTAATCCCTAACCTACACTCAATAATCCCTAAACCGTAATCCATAATTATTACCAAATCCCTAATCCTTAATCCCTCGCTCCCTAATCTTTAATCCATATTCCTCGATACCTGATCCCTAAACCTTCATTCCTTAATCCCTAATCCCTAACAACTAATCCATAATCCATCTCTTATTCCTCCTCCTCCTCTTCTTCTTCTTCTTCTTTTTCTTCCCCTTCTTCTTCGTCTTCTTCTTCTTCCTTATCTTTTTCTTCTTCTTCTTCCTCTTCTTCCTCATCTTCCTCTTCTTCTTCTTCTTCTTCTTCTTAATCATCCTATTCTTCTTCTTCTTCTTCTTCCACTTCTTATTTTTCTTCTTCTTCTTCCTCCTCCTCTTCTTCTTCTTCTTTTTCTTCCTCTTCTTATACTACGTCTATGCCGCTTCCTCTTCTTCTTTTTCCACTTCTCCTTTTTTTCTTCTTCTTCTTCCTCTTCCTGTTCCTCTATTTGTTCTTCTTCTTCTTTTTTTCTTCTTCCCCTTTTTCTTCCTCTTCTATTTCTTCCTCCTCCTTTTCCTTCTTCATCTTCTTCTATTTCTTCTTCTTCTTCCTCTTCATCTTCTTCTTCTACAAATTTTTTTCTTCCTCTCATCTTCTTCTTCTTCTTCTTCTTCTTCTTTTTCCTCATCATCCTCATCTTCTTCTTCATCTTCATCAACATCATCATCTTCTTCTTCACATTCTTGGCCCTCTTCTTCTTCTTCTTCATCTTACTCTTCTCCTTATCACTCTTCTTCTTCTTCTTCTTCTTCTTCCTCTTCTTCTTCTTCTTCCTCTTCTTCTTCTTCTTCCTCCTCTTCTTCTTTTTCTTCTTCTTCTTCTTTTTACTCTTTTCCTTCTTATTCTTCTTCTTCTTCTTCTTCATCTTCTTTTTCTTGTTCCTCTTTTTCTTCTTCTTTTACCTCTTCTCTGTCATCTTCTTCTTCTTTTTCTTCTTCTTCTTCTTGTTCTTCTTCTTCTTTATTTTCATCTTCTACTTCTTCTTCTTCTTCTTTGTCTTCCTCTTGTTTTTCTTCTTCTTCTTCTTCATCATCATCTTCTTTTTTTTCTGCTTCTTCTTCCCCTTGTTCGTCTTCTTCCTCCTCCTCCTCTTCTCCTTTTTCTCAATAATTATTAATCCTTATTCCCTAATTTCTTATCCTTAAGAAATCCCTAATCCATGCCTCCCTAATCACTAATCTCTAATCTATGTTCCCTAATCCCTAAACTTTAATCCTTAAATCCTAATCTATCTTTAATCCGTAATGCCTAATTCTAAATCCTTAATCTCTAAATCCTAAACCGTAATCTCTAATACCTAATCCCTAATCCCTAATCTCTAATCAATAATCCATAATATCGAAGCCCTAATTTCTAATCCCTAATCTTAAAACTCTAATTGCTAATACTTGATCCCTAATCTCTAATCCCTAATCTATATTCTATACTCCCTAATCCATAATCTGTAATCCCTTATTGCAAATCCTTAATTCCTAAACCCTATTCCTTAATCCCTTATTGTTAATCCCTAATCTTTATCCTAATCACTTAATCCATAATCTCTAATCTATAATCTTGAATCCAAAATCAATAATCACAAATCTCAAAACCTTAATCCATAATCCTTATTCCTTAATCCATAATCCTAAATCCTAAAACCCTAGTTACCAATCCTTAATAATTAATCCCTTAATCCTAAATCTTAATCCCTAATGCCCATCTACTAATCCTATATCCCTTGCTCCTTAGTCATTAATTCATAAACCCTAACTTGAAATCCTTAATCCATCTCTTCTTCATCTTCTTCCACTCTTTCTTCTTCTTCCTACTCTTCTCCTTCTTCGTCTTCTTCCACTTCTTCTTCCTCTCCTTCTTCTTCTTCCTCATCTTATTCATCTTACTCTTCTTCTTTTTCCTCTATTACTTCTCCTTCTTCTTCTTCTTCTTCATCATCATTATCTTCCTCTTCTTCTTCTTCTTCTTCCTCTTCTTCATCCTCTTCTTCTCATTTTACATCTTCCTCCTCTTCTTCCCCTACTTATTTTTCTCCATTTCTTCTTTTCATGTAATTCTTCTTCCTCTTCTTCTGTCACTTCTACCTCTTCCTCATCTTACTCTTCTTCTTCTTCATCATCATCATCTTCTTCTTCTTCTTCCTTAGATTTTTCTTCGTCTTCTTCTTCTTCTTCTTCCTCTTCTTCTATTTCTTCTTCTTCTTCTTCTGATCCTTCTTCTCCTTCTCCTTCTCCTTATCTTTCTCATTCTCCTTCTCCTTCTTTTACTCTCCTTGTCCTTCACTTTCTCCTTCTCCTTCTCCATCTCCTTCTCTTTCTCCTTCTCTTTGTCCTCCTCCTTCTCTACGTCCTTCCTCTTCTCCTCCTTTGCCTTTTTTTTTTCTTCTTCTACTTTCTTCTTTCTTCATTTTTCTTTCTGCTTTCTTCTTTCTTCATCCTTCTTTCTTCTTCATTCCACCTTCCTTCTTTCTTCTCCCTTCTTCTTTCTTCCTTCTTCTTTCTTATTTATTATTTCTTATTTCTACTTTATTCTTCCTCCTTTTCTTCCTCTTCTTCTTCTTCTACAACTTTTTCCTCTTGTTCTTCCTTCTTGCATTTCTTCTTCCTCATCTTCTTCCCTAATCCCTAATGCCTACTTCCTAATCCATAACCCTTAATCCCTTAACTATAATGCCTAATACCTAATCCCTCCCTCTCTAATCCCCAGTCTATAATCCCTAATCCCTCCCTCCCTAACCCATAATCTGTAGTCCCTAATCCCAAATCTCTAATCCCTCCCTAATTAATCTCTAATCTCTAATCCCTAACCAATAATCTTTATCCTTAAACCTTAATCCCTAATTGCTAACTCCCAAATCCCTAATATCTACCTCCCTAATCTTTAGTCCGCATTCCCAAATACATAATCCCTAATCTTTCATTCCTTAATCCTTAATCTCTCATCCCTAACCACTGATCCCTAATCCTTTTCCTCTTCTACTTCTTCTTCCTCCTCCTTCTCTTCTTCTTCTTCTTCCTCTTCGTTATCTTCATCTCCTTTTTCTTCCTCTTCTTTCACATCTTCGTCTTATTCTTCTACTTCTTAATCCTCTTCTTCTTCTTTTTCTTCTTCGACTTCTTCTACTTCTTCTTCTTCTTTTCTTCTATTACTTCTACATCTCTACTTCTTCCTCTTCCACTTTTTCCTCTTCTTATTCTTCTTCTTCTTTTTCTTTTTCTTCTTGTTCTTGTTCTTGTTCTTCTTCCGCTTCTTCTTCCTCAACTTGTTCTTCTTCTTCTTCCGCTTCTATTTCTTCGTTTTCTTCTTCTTCTTCTTCTTCTTCATTTTCTTCCTCACCATCCTCTTCTTCTTCTTCTTTTTAATCTTCTACTTCTTCTCCTTCTTCCACATCTTCTTCTTATTTTTCTTCTTCTTCTTCTTCTTCTGCCTCTTCTTCTTTTTCTTCTTCCGCATCTTCCCCTTCTTTTTCTTCTTCTTCTTCTTCTTCTTCTTCTTGCTCTTCTTCTTCCTCTGCTTGTTCTTCTTCTTCTTCTTCTTCTTCTTCTCCTTCTTCTTCCTCCTCTATTTCTTCTCCTTCCTATTCTTCTTCTTCTTCTTCTCTTCCTCCTTCTTCTTCTTCTTGTTCTTCTTCTCTTCCACCTCCTTCTTCTACTTCTTCTTCTTCTTCTATTTCTTCTTCTTCTTCTTCCTCTTTGTCTTCTTTGTTCTGCTTCTTCATCTTTTCTTCCTCTCTTCTTCTTCTTCTTCTTCTTCTTCTCTTTTTTCTTCTTCTTCAACTTCTTCACCTTCTTCTTCTTCTTCTTCCTCTTACTCTTCTCCTTCTCATTCTTCTTGTTCATCTTCTTCTTCTTCTTCCTCCTCCTCTTCTTCTTTTTTTCTTCTCCCTCCTCTTCTTCTTCTTCTTTTTCTTCTTCTTCTTCTTCTTACTCTTCTCACCCTTGTCCTTCTTATTCTTCTTCTACTTCTTCTTCTTCTTCTTCTTCTCCTTCTTCTTCTGCCTCTGCTTCTTCTTCTTTTTCTTCTTCTCCCTCCTCGTCTTCTTTTCCTTCTTCTTCTTCTTCTTTATTTTCTTCTTCTTCTTCTTCTTGCTCTTCTTTTTCTTCTTCCTCTTCTTCTTCTTCTACTACTTCTTCTTCTTCTTCTTCTTCTTCTTCTCCTTGTTATTGTTCTTCTTCTTCTGCCTCCTCTTCTTCACCTTCTTCTTCTTAATCCTTAATCCATATTCCCTAATCTCTACTCCTTTACCCCTCCCTCCATAATCTCTCATCCCTAAATTTGTAATCTCTAATCTATGCCTCTCTAATCACTAATCCCTAATCTCTATTCTTTAATCCCCAAACCCTAATCCTTAATCCTTAATTTTTAACCCATCCTTAATCCATAATCCTTAATCCTTAATCACTAATATCTAATCCTGAGTCTCTAAACCCAAATTTCTAATCTCTAATACCTAATCACTAATCCCTAATCTATAGTCCATAATGTCGAATCCCTAATTTCTAATTCCTAATCCCTAACTATAAATCCCTAATACTTAAACCCTAAACCCTAATACTTGATCCCTAATCTCTAATCCCTAATCTATATTCCAAATTCCTTAATCCATAATCTCTAGTACCTTATCCTTAATCCTTAATTCTTATTCCCTAATCTTTTATCCCTAATCTTTAATCTTAATCCTAATCACTTTATCTCTACTCTCTAATCCCTAATCTCTAATCCATAATCTTGAATCCAAAATCCATAACCACTAATCTCCAATTCTTAATCCCTAATCTCTATTCTCTAATCTATAATTCCAAATCCTAAAACCCTAATCACCAATCCTTAATAATTAATCCCTTAGTCCTTAATCCTTAAACCTTAATCCTTAATCATTGATCCCTTCATCCCTAATTCTTAACCTAAATTCGTAATCCCTAATCCTTAATCCATTATCCTATTACTTATTTCTTATTTCTTATTTCTTAATCCTTAATTCTGAATCCCTAATTGATAATCCTTAATCCCTATTCCATAATCCCTAATCCATAATCCCAAACACTTAATACCATATCCCTCTATTCTTAATCTTTAATCACTAATTCTTAACCCTTAATCCTTAATCCCTAATCCTTTTCTTCTTTCTCTTCCTTTACGTCTTCCTTCTTCAACTTCTTCTTCCTCCTCTTCTTCTAAAATCCCTAATCTCTATTCCCTAATCCATAATCCTTAATCCCTAAACTTTATCCTTAATTGCTAATTCATAATCTCTAATCGTTAATCCTTAATCCCTAATCTATAATGCATAATATCTAATCCCTCCCTCCTTCATCCATAATTCGTAATCCCTAAACCGTATATCTAATCCCCAATCCCTCCTTACTCTTTAACCTTACTCTTCTTCTTCTTCTTCTTACTTTGCTCTTTCTCATTCTTATTCTTCTTCTACCTCCACTTCTTTTTCTTCTACTTCTTCTTCTCCTTCTTCTTCTTCTTTTTCCTCTTCTTCTTCATCTTCCTCTTCTGCTTCTTCTACATAATCTTCTTCTTCATCATCATCATCATCTTCTTCTCCTTATTCTCCTTCTTCTTCTTCTTCTTTTTCTTCTTCCTCCTCTTCTTCTTCTTCTTCTTCCTCTTCCTCTTCTTCTTCTGCTTCTCATAATCCTTAATCTATATTCTCTAAACCTTACTCCTTAATCCTTCCCTCCCTAATCTCTTATCGCTAAATTTTTAATCCCTAGTCCAACCCATCCTAATCACTAATCCTAAAGCCTTATTCTCTAATCCCTAATCTCGAATCCCTAATCTCTAATCCATCCTTAATCCATAATCCCTAATCCTTAATCCCTAATCTCTAGTCCTTAAACCTTAATCTTAAACACATAATCCCTAATCCTTAATTCTTAATCAATATTTTATAATCTAAAATCTCTAATACTTAATCCCTAATCTATAATACTTAGTACACTTTCCTCTTCTTCCTCATCCTCCACGTCTTCTTCTTCTTCTTGTAGTCCTTCTAATTTTTCATCTTCTTCTTCTACTACTTCATCTTCTTTCGCATGCTCTTCTTTGTATTTTTCTTCTTCTTCTTCTTCTTTTTCCCCTTCGTCTTCTTCTTCTTCTTCATTTTCTTGTTCTTCTTCTACTACAACTACTACTACTTCTCTTCTTCTTCTCTTCTTCTTCTTCTTCTTCTTCTTCTTCTTCTTTTACATCATCTTCTTCCTCTTCTTTTACTTCATCTTCTTCCTCTTTTTCTTCTTTCGTTTCCTCTTCTTCTTTTTCTCTTTCTTCTTCTTTTTTTCTTCTTCTTCTGCTTCTATTTCTTCCTCTTCTTCTTCTTCTTCTCCATCTGCTCCTTCATCTACTCATTCTTCTTCTCCTCTTCTTTCTCCTCCTTCTCCTTCTCCTTCTCCTTCTCCTTCCCCATCACCTTCTCCATCTCGTTCTCCTTCTCCATCTACTTCTTATTCTCTTTTTTCTTCTCCTTCTCCTCTTTCTCCTCCTTTTACTTGTTCTTCTTCTTCCTCTTCTTCTTTAATTTTCTTTCTTCTTTCTTTCTTATTTCTTCTTTCTTCTTCCTTCTTCCTTCCTGCTTCTTCCTTCCACCTTGCTATATTCTTCTTTCTTTCTTCTTCTTTCATCGTTCTTCTTTCTTCTTTCTTGTTTATTCTTCCACGTCTTCTTCCACATCTTTTTCTTGTTCTTTTTCCTCTTCCTCTTCCTTCTCTTTTTCTTCTTCTTCGTTCTAACTTCTGCCTTCTTCCTTCTTTCTTCTTCTTTCTTCCTTCTCCACCTTCTTCATTACTCCTTTCTTCTTTCTTCCTGTTCCTTTATACCTAATCCCTAATCTTGAATCCTTAATCCATAATCCCTGATCAATCCTTAATCCCTAATCATTAATCCTTAATCTATAATCTCCAAACCCTAATCACTAGTACTTAATTCCTAATCCTTAACATATAATCTATAATCCTTAATCTCTAACCTCTAATCTTTAATCCATAATCTTTATTCCCTAATTTTTAAACCCTAATCCCCAATTTTTAATTATTAACCCTTAACTCCTAATCTATAATATATAATTCTTAATTTCGAATCTCTAATCCCGAATCTCTTATTCCTAATCTTAATCCTAACCCTTAATCTCTAACACTTAATCCTACATCTCAAATCCCAACTCACTAATCTTTAATTCATAATTCTATTCATTAATCTGTAATCCTTAATCCCAAATTCTTAATCTTTAATAATTAATCCCATTATCCTTAATCATTAATCTCTTCATCTCTAATCTTTAATCCCTAATCCTTAATCATTAATCCTTAGTTCTATTTTCTTTTTCCCTAATGCTAACTCATTAATCTATAATCCTTAATGTTTAAAACCTAATCTGTAATTACTAATCCATAATCCCTATTGCCTAATACCTAATCCCGCCATCCTTAATCGATAACCACCAACCCCTAACACCTCTCTAATCCCTAATCCTTACCTCCCAAATCTATAATCCATATTCCCTAAACCTTAACAACTCCCTCCTTAATCTGTAATCCCTATTGCCTAACCCCTAATCCCTAATCCATTTCTTCATCATCTTCTTCTTCTTCTTCCACTTCTTCGACTTCTTCTTCGTCTTTTGCTTCTTCCTTATTTTCTTCTTCTTCTTCTCCCTCTTCTTCCTCATCTTCCTCTTCCTCTTCTTCTTCTTTTTCTTCTTCTTCCTCTTCTTCTTCTTCTTCATCCTATTCTTCTTCTTCCATCTTCCTCTTCTTCTTCTTCTTCTTCATCTTCAACTTTATCTTCTTCTTCTTCTTCTTCTTCTTCTTACTCTTCTACTTCTTCTTCTTCTCCTTCTTCTTCTTTTCTTGTTCTTCTTCTTCCTCTTCTTCTTCCTCTTATTCTTCTTCTTCTTTTCCTTGTTCTTCTTCTCCATCTACTACTTCTTCTTCTTCTTATTCTTCTTCTTCTTCTTCTTCTCCTTTTTTATCTTCTCCTTCTCTTTCTTCTTCCCTTTCTCCTTCTCCTTGTCTTTCTTCTTCTGCTTCTCCTTCTCCTTTTATGTCAACCACTCCTCCTTTTCTTTCTTCTTCTTGATCTCCTTCACCTTCCTCTTCTCCTTCCCCTTCTCTTTCACCTTCTCCACTGCCTTCTCCTAATCCTCATTGTCCTTTTTCTTCTTCCTCTTCTTCTTCTTGTTCCTTCTTCTTTCTTTTTTCTTTTTTCTTTCTTCCTCCTTTCTCCTTTTTCCATCTTCCTTCCTCCTTCCTTCTTCTTCATTCTTTCTTCTTTCTTTTCTTTATTCTTTCTCTTCTTCTTCTACCTCTTCTTCTTCTTCTTCTTCATCTTCATTGTCTCCTTCTTCAACGTCTTCTTCTTCTTCTTCTTCTTCTTCTTCCTCCCCTTCTTCTTGCACTTGTTGTCTTCTTCTTCTCCTTCTTTTCCTATTCTTCTTCTTCCTCTTCTTCTTCCTCTTGTTCTTCTTCTTCTACTACTACTTCTTCTTCTTCTCCTTCTTCTTCTACTTCTTCTACATGTTCTTCATCTTCTTCGTCTTCTTCTTCTTCTACTTCTTCTACATGTTCTTCGTCTTCTTCGTCTTCTTCTTCTTCATCTTCTTCTTCCACTTTTTCTTTCTCTTCTTCTTCTACTATTCCTTATTCTTCTTCATCTTCTTCTTCTTTTTCTTCTTCTCCTGCTTCTACTTCTCCTTCTTCTTCTCCATCTCCTTCAACTTCCTCTTCTATTTCTCCTTCACCTTCTCCTTCTCCTTCGCCTTGTCCTCCTTCTTCCCCTCATTCTGCTCCTTTTTTTTCTCCCTCTTCTTCTTCTTCGTTCTTTCTTCGTCCTTTTTTATTCTTTCTACTTTCTTCTTCCTCCTTTCTTCCTTCCTCCTTCCTTCATCCTTTTACAATCTTCCTTCTTCTTTCTTCTTTCTTCTTTATTCTTCTTCTTCTTCTTCTTCTTCTTCTTCGTCGTCGTCTTCATCGCCATCTTCTTCTTCTTCTTCTTGCTCATCTTCTTCTGCCTCATCTTCCTCTTCTACCTCATCTTCTTCTTCTTCTTCCTCTACATCTTCTTTTCTAGTTCTTCTCCTTCCTCTTCTTCTTCCTCTTGTGCTTCTTCTTCTTCTTCTTCATCATCATTGTCATCATCATCTTCTTTTATTTCTTCTTCTTCTTATTCTTCTTCTTCTTCTTCTTCTTTCTTTTCTTCTTCTTTTATTTCTCCTTCTACTTGTCCTACTCTTTCTCCTTCTCGTTCTCCTTATCCTTCTCCTTTTCCTTCTCTGTCTCCTATGCCTTCTCCTTCTCCTTCTCATTCTCCATCTCCTTCACCTTCCCCTTCTCCTTCTCCTTCTCCTTCTCCTTCACGTTGTCTTCATCGTCTTTCTCCTTTTCAATCTCCTTTTCTTCTTCTTCTTCTTCTACTTCTTCCTTCTTTCTTATTTCTTCTTTCTTCTTCCTACTTTCTTCTTTATTATTTATTCTTCTTTCTTCCTTCTTGCTTCTTCCTTCCTCCTTCCTTCTTCTTTCTTCCTTCTTTCTTCTTCTTCTTCTTCTTCTTTCTTTCTCTTCTTCTTCCTCTTCTTCTTCTTCTTCTTTTTCTTCTTTTTCCTCTTCTTCTTTTTTCTTCCTTCTTCCCTCTTCCTTCTTCTTCCTTCCTTCATCTTCTTCTTCTTTTTTTCTTCTTCCTTCTTCCTTCTTCCTTATCCCTAATTCTTAATGCCAAATCCATCCTTAATCATTAATCCCAAACTAGTAATCACAAACCTCTAAACCCCAAACTCAAAACCTTCACTCTGAAAACTAATTCCCAAACTATAATCAATAATTCCTCATCTTTAATCCATAATATCTTATCTTTATTCACAAATGCATGATCACTAAACCCTAATCCATTTTCTAATTCTAATCATAATCTGTTAATCTCCTATTTGTAATCTCTAATACTTAATCTCTAACAAAAAATCAAGCATCCCAAATCACTGATCTCAAATCCCTAATCCCTATTCTATAATCTCTAATCCTAAATCCATAATCTCTAATACCTTAATCATTAATAATTAATCTTCTACTTCTTCTTCCTCCTCCTTTTCTTCTTCCTCTTCTTCTTCTTCTTCTTCTTCTATCTCATCTTCTTTTCCTCTTCTTCTTTCTCTTCTTCCTCTTCTTCTTCTTCCTACTCTTTATCTTGTACCTCTTTTACTTCTTATTATTCTTCTTCTTCTTCTTGATCTTCTTCTTCTTAATCATCTTCTTCTACTCATCTTCCTCTTCTTCATCTTCTACTTCATCTTCTTCCACATCTTCTTCTTCCTCTACTTCTTCTTCCTCTTCCTCTTCTTCTTCTTCTTCTTCTTAACCTTCTTCTTCTTCTTCTTCTTCTTCCTCTTTTTCTTCCTCTTCTTCTTCTTCTTCCTATTCTTCTTCTTCTGCTTCTTCCTCTTCCTCTTCTTCTTTTTCTTCTTCTTCCTTTTCTTCTTCTTCTATTTTTCTTCCTCTTCTTCTTCTACTTGTTCTTGTCCTTGTTCTTCTTATTTTATTTCCCCTTCTTCTTCCCTTCCTTCTTCTTCTTCTTCTTCATCTTCCCCTACTCCCATTTCTTCGACTTCTTCTTCTTCTACTTCTTTTTCTTCTTCTATTTCTTCTTCTTCTTCTTCTCTTTTTCTTCCTCTTATTGTTTTTCGTTTTGTCTTGTTCTTTGCCTTCTTCTTCTTCTTCCAACTCTTCTTCCCCTTTTTTTCATCATCTTCTTCTTTTTCTTCTTCTTCTCTTACCTCTTTGACTTCTTCTTCTTCTTCTTCTTCATCTCCTACTTCTACTTCTTTTTTTATAATTCATCTCCTCCTATTCCTCCTACTTCTTCTAATTCTTCTTCTTCTTCTCCTTCTTCTTCTCCTTCTTCATTTACTTCTTCTTCGTCTTCTTCTTCTTCTTCCGCTTCTTCTTCTACTTCTTCTTATTCTTGTTCTTCTACTTCTTCTTCTGCTTCTTTACCTTCTACTTCTTCTTCTTCTTCTTCTTCTTCTTCATCTTCTTCTTCTACTTCTTCTTCTTGTTCTTTTTCTTCTTCTTCTTCTTCTTCTTCTTCTTCTTTTTCTTATTCTTCTTCTTATGTTCCCCATCTTCTCCTTCTTCGTCGTTCTCCTCTTCCTCTTCTTCTTCTTCTACTACTTCTTCTTTTTCTTCGTCTTCTTCTTCTTCATCATCTTCATCATCATCTTCCTCTTTTTCTTCTTCTTCATCCTCTTCTTCTTCTTTTTCTTCTTCTACTACTGCTACTACTACTTCATCTTCTTCTTCTTCTTCTTATTCTTCGTCTTCTTCTTCGTCTTACTCTTTTCCATCACTTCTTCCTCTTCTTCAACTTTTTCTTCGTCCTCTACTTCTTCTACTTCTTTCACATCTTTTTCTTCCTCTTCACAATTTTCTACTTCTACTACTTCTTCTTCTTCATCTTCTTCTTATTATTATTTCTCTTCTTCTTCTTCTTCTTCTTCTTCTTTTTCTTGTTATTCTTTTTAATTATCTTCCTCCTCTCCCTCTTCTTGTTCTTCTTCTTCTTCTTCCTCCACCTATTCTTATTCTTCTTTTTCCTCTTCTTGTTCTTCTTCTTCCTTTTCTCCTTCTGCATCTTCTTCTTATTGTTCTTCTACTTCTTCTTCTGCTTCTTTACCTTCTTCTTCTTCTTCTTCTTCTACTTCTTCTTCTTCTGCTTCTTTACCTTCTTCTCCTTCTTATTCTTCTTTCTTCTTCTTCTTCATCTTCTTCTTCATCTTCTTCTTCTTATTATTCTTCTTCTTCTTCTTATTCTTCTTATTCTTCTTCTTCTTTGTCTTCCCCTTCTTCTTCTTCTTCTTTATCGTCCTCCTCCTCTTCTTCTTCTTCTACTACTTCTTCTTTTTCTTCATCTTCCTCTTCTTCATCATCTTCATCATCAACTTCTTTTTCTTCTTCTTCTTCTTCTTCTTCTCCTTCTTGTTCTTGTTGTTCTTCTTCTTCTACTATTGCCAGTACTACTTCATCATCTTCTCCTTCTACTACCTTTTCTTTGTCTTCTTCTTCATCTTACCCTTTTCTACCACTTCTTCCTCTTCTTCCACTTCTTCTTCATCGTCTTCTTCTTCTACTTCTTTCACATCATTTCGACCTCTTCACCTTTTTCTACTTCTATTACTTCTTCTTCTTCTTCATCCTCTTCTTCTTATTGTTTCCCTTCTTCTTCTTCTTCTTCTTTCTCCTTTTCTTCTATTTAGTCATCTTCTTCCTCTCCATCTTCTTGTTCTTCATCTTTTTCTTCCTCCACATCTTCTTGTTCTTCATTTTCATCTTCTTCTTCTTCTATTTCATCATCTTCTTCTTTTACTTGTTCCCCTCTTCTTCATCTTTTTCTTCTTCGTCTTCATCATCATCTTCTTCCTCCTCTTCTTCTTCTTCTTCCTCATCATGTTCTTCTTCTTCGTCATCCTCTTGTCCGCACCTTTCTTCCCTTCCTCTTCATCTCTCTTTTCTAGTTATTCTTCGTCTTCTTCTTCTTCTTCTTCTTCTTCCACTTCTTGTCCTTCTTCTTCTTCTTCTTCCTCAACATCTTCTTCCCCTTCTTCTACATCATCTTGTTTTTGTTCCTCTTCTTCTTCTTCTTCTTCTTCTTCCTCTTCTTTTTCTTCTTCTCCTACTTCTTCTTCATCTTTTTCTTCATCATCATCATCTTCCTCTTCTTCCTCTTCTTCCTCTTCTTCTTCTTTTTGTTCTTCTACTTCATCTTCTTCTTCTTCTTCTTCTTTTCTCTTTTACTTCTTTTTCTTCTTCTTCTTCTACTTCTTCTTCTTCTTCTTTTTCTTCTACATCTTCTTTTCTACTACTTCCTCTTCTACTTCGTCTTCTTCTTGTTCCTCATCTTCTTCTTTTTCTTTTTCTTCTTCCACTTCTTCTCCTTATTCTACTTTTGTTTCATCATCATCTTCTTCTTCTTCTCCTTCTTCTTTTACTTCTCCTTCTTCTTGTACTTCTTCTTCTTCATTTTCTTCTTCCACTTCTTCTTCTTAGTCTTCTTTTACTCCTACCTCTTCTTCTTCTTCTTCTTTGTCATCTTCCTCTTCTTCCTCTTCTTCTTCTTCTTCTTCTTCTTTTTCTACTTAATATTCCTATTCTTGTTCTTCTTCCTCTTTTTTTTTCTTCTTCCTATTCTCCTACTTCTTCTTATCCTTCTTCCCCTTCTTTGCCTTCATCTTCTTTCTCTCTTTACTTCTTAATCATCTTCTTCTACTTCTTCTTCGTCTTTGTTGACTTCCTCATTTGGTCTTGTTCTTCTCTTCTTCTACGTAATCTTGTTCTACCTCTTCCACTTCTCCCTCTTCATCAATATCTTCTTCTTCCTCTTCTTCTTCATCTTCCAATTTTCTTCTTCCTCTTTTGCCTATTCTCCTTCTTCTTCGTCTCATTCTACTTCTTCTTCTTCTTCTTCCTTCTCTTCTTCTTCTTCGTCGTCTTCTTCTTCTCCTCCTCCTCCTTGTTCTTCTTCTTCTTTTTCCTCCACTTCATTTTCTTTTTCTTCCATTTCTTTCTCTTCTTCTTCTTTTTCCTCCTTATCTTCTTGTTTTCTTCTTCTTCGTGTTCTTACTCTTCTTTTTTCCTCTTCTTTTTCATACTCTTCTTCATCTTTGTCTTCCTC
>JAIUJO010000358.1:95000-102500 GCA_023846275.1 Vanilla planifolia
GCTTTTTCTTTTTCTTCTTCTTCTTCTTCTAATTTTTCTTCTTTTTCTACTTCTTATTCTTCATCTTCCTCTTCTTCTTCTTCTTCTCCTCCATCTCCTCCTTTTTCTTCTTCTTCCTGTTCTTCTTCTTCTTCATCTGGCTCTCCTTCTTCTTCTTCTACTTCTTCTTGTTATTCTTCTTCTTATTCTTCATCTTCTGCTTCTTTTTCTTCTTCTTGTTCTTGTTCTTCTCCTCCTGCTCCTTTTTCTTTTTCTATTACTTCTTCTTCATCATCATCTTTCTCTCCTTCTTTTTGTCCTTCTTCTTGTACTTGTACTCCTTTTTCTTCTTCTTCTTTTTCTTCCCCTTATACTTCTTCTTCTTCTTCTTCTTCTTCTTCGACTTGTTCTTCTTCTTCTTATTCTTCTTCTTCTTCTTTTTCTTTCTGTTCTTTGTCGTCTTCTTGTTGTTGTTCTTCTTCTCCTTTTCCTTCTTCTTCTTCTTCTTCTTCTTCTTTTTCATCTTCTTCTTACTCCGGTTCTTCTTCTTCTTCTTCTTCTTTTTCTTCTTCTTCCTCAACTTATTATTATTGTTATTATTATTATTATTATTATTTTTATTATTATTGTTATTATAATAATTATTGTTATTATTGTTTTTATTGAATTTATTATTATAATAATAATAATTATTATTATTCTTCTTCTTCTTCTACTTGTTCTTCTTCTTCTTCTTCCTTCTCCTTCTTCTTCCTCTTCTTCTCGCTCTCCCTCTACTTCTTCTTCTTCTTTGACTTCTTCCACTTCTTCTTCTTCTTCTTCTTCTTCTTCTTCTTTTTCTCATCCTTTTTCTTGTTCTTATTGTTATTCTTATTCTTCTTCCTTTCTTCTTCTTCTTCTTCTTGTTCTACTTCTTCTTCCTCTTCTTCTTCTTCTTCTTCTTCTCTTTGTTTTTCTTCTTCTTCTTCAACATCAATTTCGTCTTGTTCTTCTTCATAATCTTCTTCTTCTTGTTGTTCTTCTTCTTATTATTCTTCTTCAACTTCTTCTTCATCTTGTTCTTCTTCTTCTTCTTCCTCTTTATCATCTTTTTCTTCTTCTTCTTCTTCTTCTTCTTCATCTTTTTCTTCTACTTCTTTTTCTTCTTCTTCATCTAATTTTTCCTCTTTCATTTCTTCTTATTCATTTTCTTCTCCTGTTCTTCCTTCTTCTTCTTCTTCTTCTTCTTCTTCTTCTTCTACTTCTTCTACTTCTTCTTGTTCCTCTTCTTCTTCTTCTTTTTCTCCATCTTATTTTTCTTCCTCTCTTACTTCTTATTCGTGTTCTTCTTCTTTTTCTTCTTCTTATTCTTAATCTTCTTCTCCTTCTTTTTCTTCTTCTTTTTCTACTACTTCTTCTTCTTCCTCTTCTTCTTCTTCTTCTTCGTCTTCTGCTCCTACTTCTTCTGCTCCTACTTCTTCTAATTCTTCTTTTTTTCTTCTTTTTCTTCTTCTTCTTCTTCCTCTTCTTCTTCTTCTTCCTTTGCTTCTAATTCTTCTTCTACTTCTTCTTTTCTTCGTCTTCTCCTTCTCCTCTTGTACTTCCATTTTCTTCTTCATCTATTTCTTCTTCTTCTTCTTCTTTTTCATCATCTTCGTCTTCTTTTTCTACTCCTTTTTCTTCTCAACCACATTCTTCACCTTCTTCATGTTGACTTTCTTCTTCTAGTTCTTCATCACCTTCTTCTTCTTCTTCTCCTTCTTCTTCTTCTTCATTGTGTTCTTCTTCTTCCTCTTCTTCTACTTCTCCTTCCTCTTTTTCTTCTTCTTTTCCTTCTTTTTCTACTACTACTTCTTCTTCTTCTTCTTCACTATCAACTTATTATTATTATTATTATTATTATTTCTAAACTTCTTCTTCCTCTCAACCTTCTACTTCATCTTTTCTTCTTCTTCAACTTCTTCTTCTTCTTTCCCTTCTTCTCCTTCTTCTTGTTCTTGTCCATCTCCTTCTTCTCCTTCTTCTTCTTCTGCTTCTTCTCCTTCTTCTTCTTCTTCATCTTCCTCTTCTTCTTCTTATTATTATTTTTTTAGTACCACTACTACAGTTACTACAGCCACTTCTTGAACTATTTCTTCTACTTCGCCTTATTCTTCTTGTTCTTTTACTTCTTCTTCTTCTTCTCCTTCTGGTTCTTCTTCTTCTACTACTTTTTCTTCTTCCACTTCTTCTTCTTCTCCCTCTCCTTCTACTTCTTCTCTTTCTTCTTTTTCTTCTTCTACTTCTTCTTCTTCTTCCTATTCTTCTTCTTTTTCTTCCTATTCTTCTTCTTCTTCTTCTTCAACTTCTTCTTCTTTTTCTTCTACTACTTCTTATTCTTCTACTTCATCATCATGATCATCTTTTTCTTCTTCTTCTTCTTCATCTTCTTCTCCTTCTTCTTCTTCTTCTTCTTCTTCTTCTTCTCCTTTTTCTTATTCTTCTTCTCATTCATGTTCTGCTTTTTCTTCTTATTCTTCTTCTTCTTATGTTTTTCTTCTTCTTTTCCTTCATCATCTTCTTCTTCTTCTTCTCATTCTTCTTCTACTTGTTCTTCTTCTTCTTCTTCTTCTTCTTCTTCTTCCTCTTCTGCTTTTGGGCCTTCTCCATCTTTTTCTTCTTCCTCCCCTTCTTCTTCTTCTTCTTCTCCATCTTCTTCTTCTTCTTTGTCTTGTTCTCCTTCTTCTTTCTCCTATTTTGCTTCTTCTAATTCTTCTTTTCTTTTACTACTTCTTCTTGTCATTCTTCTTCTTCTTCTTCTTCTTCTTCTTCTTGCTCATCTTCTTCTGCTTCTTCTTGTTCTTCGTCTTATTCTTCTTCTTCTTCTTCTCATTCTCCTACTTCCTTTTCTTCTTTTCCTTCTTCGTCTTCTTGTTTTTCTTTTTCTTCTTCTTCTTGTACTACAACTTCTTCTTATTCATCATCTTCTTCTTTTGCATCTTCTTCTCCGTCTACTTCTTTTTCTTGTTCTCCTCCTCCTCTCCTCCTCGTCCACCTCCTCCTTCTCCTTCTCCATCTTCCTTATTTCTTCTTCTTCTTCTTCTCCTTCATCTTCTTCTCATTGTTCTTGTTCTTCATTTTCTACTACTTCTTCCTCTTCTTTTCTTCCCTTTCTTCTTCTTCTCCTTCTCCTTCTCCTTCTTCTTCTTCTACTTCTTCTTCTCCTCCTCCTTCTTCTTCTTCTTTGTCAACTGCTTCATCTTCTACTTCTTCTTCTCCTCCTCCTCCTCCTCCTTCTTCTTCTTCTTCTTCTTCTTCTTCTTCTTCTGCTTTTGCTTCTTTTTCTTCTTCTTCTTACTCTTCTTCTTCTACTTCTTCTTCTTAAATTGCTTCTTATTCTTCTACTTCTTCTTCTTGTTCTTCTTCTTCTTCTTCTTCTTCTTCTTCTTCTTCTCCTTCTTCTTCTTTTTCTTATTATTATTATTATCATTATAATTATTATTATTATTATGCATCTTCTTCATCTCCTCCATCTTCCACTTCTTCTTCTCCTTCTTCCTCTCCTTCTTCTTCTTCTTCCACTTCTTCCTCTCCTTCTTTACGTCTTCTCCTCCTTCTTCTACTTCTCCATCTTCTTCTTGTTGTTCTACTTCTTCTTCTTCTTCTTCTTCCTCTTCTACTTCTTCTTCTTCCTCTTCGACTTCTTCATCTTCTTCCTTTTCTTCTCCTTCTTCTTCTTCTTCATCTTCTTCTTCTACTTCTTATTTTTTTCCTTTTCTTCTTCTTCATCATCATAAACTTCTTCTTCTTCGTATACTTCTTCTTCCTCTTATTGTTCTTCTTCTTCCTTTGTTTCTTCTTCCCCTTTTCCTTCAACTTCTTCTTCTTCTTCTCCTTCTTCTTCTCCTCCATCTTCTTCTTCTTCTTCTTCTTCTTCTTCTTCTTCTTCTTTATAATCATATTCCTCTTCTTCTTCTTAATTTTCTTCCTCCTTTTTTGCTTGTTTTACTTCTTGTTTTTCTCTTACTGCTTCTTCATGTTGTTCTTCTTTTTCTTCATCCTCTTCATCTTCTTCTTATTCTTTTCCTTATTCTTCGTCTTCTTCTACTTTTCCTCCTTCTTCTTCTTCTTCTTCTCCTTCTTCTTCGTTTTATTCATCATCTTCTTCTTCATTGTCTTCTTTTCCTTCTTCTTCTTCTTCTTCTTCTTCTTCTCCTCCTCCTCCTCCTCCTTCTCCTCCTTCTTCTCCTTCTTCTTCTCCTACTTCTTCTTGTTGTTGTTCTTCTTCCTCTCCTACTTCTTCTCCTTATTTTTCTTCTTCATTTTTTTGGCTCTTCTTCCTCTTCTTCTTCTCTTTCTCCTTTTTCTTCTTATACTTCTTC
Organism: Vanilla planifolia; assembly: GCA_023846275.1. Lineage (NCBI taxonomy): Eukaryota > Viridiplantae > Streptophyta > Magnoliopsida > Asparagales > Orchidaceae > Vanilla > Vanilla planifolia. Next base: position 99,320 of record JAIUJO010000358.1, read on the forward strand.
TTCTTCTTCTTCTTGTTATCCTTCTCCTTCTTCTTCTTCTACTTCTTCTTTTTCTGCTTCTTCTCCCTCTTCTTCCTCTTCTTCTCCTTCTTCTTCTTCTTCTTCTTCTTGCATGACTTCTTCCTCTTCTTCTTCTTCTTCTTCTGCTTCTTCTTTTTATTATTATTATTATTATTATTATTATTATTATTATTATTATTATTATTGTTATTATTGTTATTATTGTTATTATTGTTATTATTATTGTAATTATTATTATTATTATCATTCGGCTTCTTCTACTCCTCCTTCTTCCACTTGTTCTTCTTCTTGTTCTTCTTCTTGTTCTTTTTCTTCTTCTTCTTCTTCCTCTTCTTCCTCTTTTCCTTTTGTTTCCACTTCTTTTTCTTCTTCTAATTCTTCTATTTCTTTGTCTGCTTCTTCTTCATCATCTTCTTCTTCGTCATCTTCTTTTTCTTCTTCTTCTTCTTCTTCTTTATCTTCTACTTCTTCCTCCATCTGCTCTTCTTCCATTTCTTCTTCTTCTTCTCCTCCTTTTTCCATCTCTTCTTGTTCTTATTCTTGTACTTCGTTTTTTTATTGTACTTCTTCGGCTTCTTCTTCTTCTTCTTCTTCTACTTCTTCTTTTTCTTCTTTTTCTTCTTCTTGTTCTTCTGCTTCTCCTCCTCCTCCTCCTCCTCTTTCTTCTTCTCCTTCTTCTTCTGCTACTTCCTCTTCTTCTTCTTCTTCTTCTTCTTCTTCTTCTTCTTCTTCCTCTTTTGCTTCTTATACTTTTACTTCTTTTTCTTCTTCTTCTTCTTCTTCTTCTTCTTCTCCTTCTTCTTCTTCTTCTTCTTTCTCTTTTGCTTCCTATACTTTTACTTCTTTTACTTCTTCTTCTTCTTTTTCTTTTCTTCTTCTTGTTCTTCTTCTTCATCTTCTTCTTCTTCTTCTTCTTCTTCTTCTTCTGCTTAATCTTCTTCATCATCATCTTCTTTTTCTTCTACTTCTTCTCCTTCGCCTCCTCCTCCTCTTCCTCCTTCTTCTCCATCTCCTTCTTCTTCTTCTTCCTCTTCGTCTTCCTCTTCTCCTCCATCTTCTTCTTCTGCTTCTTCTACTCCTTCACCTCCCCCTTCATCTTGAACATCATCTTCTTGTTCTTCATCTTCTTTTTCTTCTACTTCTTCTTTTCATCATCATCATCTTCTTCTTTTTCTTCTTCTTCTTCTTCTTTTTCTTCTTCTTCTCCTTTTTGTAATACTTCTTTTCTTCTTTTCTTCTTCCCCTTCTCCTTCTTCTTCTCCCACTTCTTCTTCCACTTCTTCCTCTTCTTCTTCTTCTTATTCTTCTTCTTCTTCTTCTTCTTCTTCTTCTTCTTATTCTTCTTCTTCTTCTTCTTCTTCTTCTTCTTCTTCATCTTCGTCTTCTTCTTCTTCTTCTTCCTTCACTTCTTCTTTATTTTCTTTTTCTTCTTATTCTTTTAATTTTTCTTCTTCTACGTCACAATCATCATCTTCTTCTTCTTCTTTTTCTTCTTCTCCTTCTTCTTCTTCTTCTTCATCTCCGCCTCCTCATCCCCCTTCTTCACTATATCACCTTCTTCTTCTACTTCTTCTTGTTCTTCTTCTTCTTCGTCTTCTTCTTCTCCCCCTCCTGCTCCTCCTCCTTTTTCTTCTCCTTCTCCTTCTTCTTCTTCTTCATCTTCTCCTTCTTCATCTTTTTCTTCGTATTCTTCAGCTTCTTCGTCTTGCTCTTCTTCTACTTCTACTTCTACTTCTTCTTCCTCCTCCTCTAATTCTTCTTCTTCTTCTTCATCTTCTTCTTATGGTTATTATCATTATTTCTTTTGTAATTCTTTTTCTTCTTTTTCTTAATCATCATCTTCTTCTTCTTCTTCCTCTTTCTATTTGTTTGCTTCTTCTTCTTCTCCTTCTTCTTCATCTGCTTCTTTTTTTTCTTCTTCTCTTCTTCTTCTACTACTACTATTACTACTACAATGACTACTACTTCTTCGTCCTTTTCTTCTACTTCTTCTACTTCTTTTTTTTCTTCTTCTTCTTCTTCTTCTCCTTCACCTTAATGTCCTTCTTCTCCTTCTTCTTTTTCTTCTTTAACTTCATCCTCCCCTTCTTCTTCTTCGTCTTCTTTTTCCTCTTCTTCTTCTTCTTCTTCTTCCTTTTCTTCTTCTTCCTTATCTTTTTCTTCTTCATGTTCTTTTTCTTCTTCTTCTACTTCTTCTTTTTCTCATTCTTCTTCTTCTTTTTCTTTTTCCTCTTCTTCTTCATCATCTTCTTCTTCTTCCCCTTCTTCTTCTTCTTCTTCTTCTTCCTTTTCTCCTTCTCCAACTTCTTCTATTTCATCTGCTTCTTCATCTTCTTCTTCTTCTTCTTCTTATTCTTCTTCTTTTCCCACTACTTGATCTTCTTCTTCTTCTTCTTCTTCTCCTTTTTCTTCTTCCTCTCCTTCTTCAGCTTCTGCTTCTTTTTTCTTCATCTTCTTCAGTTTCTTCTTCTTCTTTTCCTACTTCTACTTCTTCTTCTTCTTCTTCTTCTTCTTCTGCTACATCCCCACCTTCTTTATGTTCTTGTTCTTCTTTTTGTTTTGCTTCTTATTCCTCAACTTCTTCATTTTGTTGTTGTTCTTCTACTTTTTCTTCATCCTCTTCTTCTTCTTCTTCTTCTTCTTCTGCTCCTCCTCCTCCTCCTCCCCCTCCTCCTACTTCTTCTACTCTTGATCTTCTTCAACTTCTTCTTCTTATCCATCTTCTTCTTCTTTTTCTGCTTCATCTTCTTTTTCATTTTCTGATTCTTCTTCTCCTTCTCCTTCTTCTTCATCTCCTTCTTTTTATTTTTTTTCTCCTACTTCTTCTTCTTCCTCTACTTCTTCTTATTCTTCTTCTTCTTCTTCTTCTTCTTCTTCTTCTGCTTCTTTGGCTTCTTCTTCTTCTTCTTCATCATCTTCTCCTTCATCTTCTTTTTCTTCTTTTTCTTTTACTTTTTATTCTTCCACCTCTTCTTCTTCTTCTTCTTTTTCTTCTTCTTCTTTCTCTTCTTCTCTTCTTCTTCTTCTTCTTCTTTTTATTATTATTATTATTATTATTGTTATTATTACTATTATTATTATTATTATTATTATTATCATTCTTATTATTATTACTATTATTCTTTTTCTTCTTTTCTTTTTGTTGTTGTTGTTGTTGTTC
>JAIUJO010000358.1:110000-112500 GCA_023846275.1 Vanilla planifolia
CTTCTTCTTCTCCTCATCTTCTTTTTCTTCTTCTTCTTCTTCGTCCTCCTCCTCCTCCTCTCTAGATGATTTTCTTTCTACTTCTTGTTCTTCTCCTTTTTCTTCTTCTTCTTCTTCTCCTTCTTCTTCTTCTTTTTCTTCTACGTCTTCTTATTCTTCATCTTCTTCTTCTTCTTCTTTTTCTTCTTTTTCTTCGTCTTCTTCTTTTACTTTTTCTTCTTCTTCTTCTTCTTGCTGCTTTTCTTGTTCTTCTTCTTCTTAGTCTTCTTCTTCTTCTTCTTCTTCTTTATTGTCTTCCTCTTCTTCTTCCCCTTCTTCTTCCTCTTCTTCTTCATCTTATTCTTCTTCTTTTTTTGCTTCTTCTTTATCTTCTACTACAACTACTTCCCCCCTTTTTTCTTCCTCCTCTTCTTTTACTTCATTATCTTCTTCTACTTTTTCTTCTTCATCATCTTTTCCTTCTTTATCTTCTTCTCCTACTTTGTCTTCTTCTTCTCTATCTTCTCCTTTTTTCTTCATCTTCTTCTTCTTTTTTTCTTCTTCTTCTTCTTCTCCTTCTCCTTCTCTTCTTCTTCTTCTACTTCTTCATCTTCATCCTCACCTTCCTCTCTTACTGCTTCTTCTTTTCTTTCTTCCCCATCTTCTTCTTCTTCTTCTATTTCTTCTTCCTCTCCTTTTTATTCTTCTTCTTCTCCATCTCTTCTTCTTCTTCTCTCTTCTTCTTCCTCTACTACTTCTTTTTCTCCTTCTCCATCTTTTTCTTCTTCTACTTCTTTTCTCCTTCTTTTTCTTTTACTCCTTATTCTAGTTATTCTTTGTTTTATTCCTCTTCTTCTTCTTCATCATTTCCCTCCTCTTTTTCTTCTTCTTCTTCTTCCACTTCTTTTTCATCTTCTTATTCCCCTACTTCTTCTTTCCCCTCCTCCTCCTTCCTGTTCTTATTCTTCTTGTTCATCATCATTATCATCAACTCCTTCTTCTTCTTCTTCTTCATCTTCCTCCTCCTCCTCCTCTCATTCTTTTTCTTCTTCTTCCTCTTCTTTTCCTTCTTTCTTTTCTTCTTCTTAATCTTTTCTTCTCTCCCCCTCCTCCTTCTTCTTCTTCTTTGTGTTCTTTTTCTTCTTCTTCTTCTTCTTCTTCTTTTTCATCTTCTTCTTCTTCGTCTTCTTCTTCTCTTCTTCTTCTCCTTCTTCTTCTTCTTCTTCTTCTTCTTTTTCTTTTTTTTCTTTGTCTTCTTCTTCTTCTTCTTCTTCTTCCTCTTCTTCTTCTTCTTCTTCTTCTTCTCTTCTTCTTCTTCTTTTTCATCTTCTTCTTCTTCGTCTTCTTCTTCTTCTTCTTCTTCTCCTTCTTCTTCCTCTTCTTCTTCTTCTTTTTCTTTTTTTCTGTCTTCTTCTTCTTCTTCTTCTTCTTCTTCCTCTTCTTCTTCTTTTTCTTCTTCTTCTTTTTCTTCTTCAACTTCTTAAACTTCTTCTTCTTCTTCTTCTTCCTCTTCTTCTTCTTCCTCCACCTCTTTTTCTTCTTCTTCTTCTCCTCCTTCTTCTACTTCTTCCTCTTCTTCTTCTTCTTCTTCTCCTTCTTCTTTGTCCCCTTCTTCCTCCACTTCTTCTTATTCTTCTTCATTTTCTTCTTCTTCTTCTACTTCTTCTTCTTCTTTTTTTTCTATTTCTTCCTCCTTCTTCTTCTTCTCCTTCTTTTTCTTCTTTTTCTTCATCTTCTTCTTCTTCTACTTTTCTTCTTCTTCAATTTTTTCTTCTTCGTCTTCTTCTTCTTCTTTTTCTCCTTCTTTTTCTTCTTCCTCTACTTCTTCTTCTTCTTCTTCTTCTTCCTCTTCTTCTTCTTCTACTTTTTCTTCTTCTTTTCCTTCTTCTTCTTCCTCAACTTCCTCTCATGCTGCTTTTTCTTCTCCTTGTTCTTCGTCTTCTTCTTTTATTTCTTCTTCTTCTCCATTTTCTTTTCTTCTTCTACTTCTTCTTCTTCTTCTTCTTCTATTTTTTCTTCTACTTCATCTTCACTTCCCTTCCTTCTTTCTCTTCTACTTCTTCTCGATCATCATCCAACTTTTCTTCTTTTTCTCTTTCATCTTCTTCTTCATGTTATTCTCCTTTTATGCCTCTTCTTCTTCTTCTTCCTCTTCCTCTGCTTCGTCTTCCTCTTCTTCTTTCTTCTTCTTCTTTTTCCTCTTCATTTTCGTCTTTTTATTCTTCTTCTTCTTCTTCTCCTCCTTCTTCTTCTTCTTTCTCCTCTTCTTTTTCTTCTTCTTTTTCTTCTTCTCCTTCTTATTATTATTATTCTTCTTCGTTATCTTCATCATCATCAAATTCTTCTTCATCGTCTTCTTCTTCTTCTTGTTCTCCTTCTTCTTCTTATTATTCTTCTTCTTCTTCTTCTTCTTCTTCTACTTTTGCTTCTTCATTTTCTTCTTCTTCTTCTTCTTCATGTTCTTCTTCTTCTTTTCTTTTTCTTCTTGTCCTTCTTCTTCTTCTTTTTCTTCTTCTTTTTC